>PVIH01012821.1:0-61639 GCA_004025045.1 Sigmodon hispidus
TATGGACCTCTGGATAGGAGCTGTAACAGACAGACAGTGTCTATGGACCTCTGGATAGGAGCTGTAACAGACAGACAGTGTCTATGGACTTCTGGATAGGAGCTGTAACAGACAGACAGTGTCCATGGACCTCTGGATAGGAGCTGTAACAGACAGACAGTGTCCATGGACCTCTGGATAAGAGCTGTAACAGACAGACAGTGTCCATGGACCTCTGGATAGGAGCTGTAACAGACAGACAGTGTCTATGGACCTCTGGATAGGAGCTGTAACAGACAGACAATGTCTATGGACCTCTGGATAGGAGCTGTAACAGACAGACAGTGTCTATGGAGCTCTGGATAGGAGCTGTAACAGACAGACAGTGTCTATGGACCTCTGGATAGGAGCTGTAACAGACAGACAGTGTCTATGGAGCTCTGGATAGGAGCTGTAACAGACAGACAGTGTCTATGGACCTCTGGATAGGAGCTGTAACAGACAGACAGTGTCCATGGACCTCTGGATAGGAGCTGTAACAGACAGAAAGTCTGTATTTTGCCTTTGTTCTCACTGAGATACATTCAGTAATGAGGCTTTTGTTGAGTTGTTATGTCCATGATCACTGTGTCTCAGATTCTCTTATGTTGCTATAACAAAACATCTGAGATGGTTATTTATTGAGCATAATGTTGTATTGTCCACAATTCTTAAGGCTAGAACATCCTGCATGTAAGTGCTCCCCACTTGACCAGGTTTTTCTCACTGTGACATTCCATGGAGGGAGGTCAGAGAATGAGGGATGCTGAGAGAGGAAGACAGAGGAGATCGGGCTCATTTACCTGGATCCATTGCCAGGAGAATTGTCTTATTTCCATGATAGCCCCATAATTGTTTTTAAACCACACCAAGACCTAATCAGCTCTTGGAGATCTTACTACTCTATGTGGACAACTCTGGGGACTGTTTCTAACACATCCGCATTGGGACTAAATCATAGTGCTGCCCTGACAGTAACTCATCTGCCATCATCCTTAGTAGAAATTTTAAGTGGGTAGGGTGGGGTGTTGTAAGCACCCCCTTGGTTCAGAGCTATAGGCATGGTAACACACTATTACCCATGGCAAGTCACTTGGTCTGGGTCCCTTCTCTATAGTCCACCAGATTGATGGAACCTGCGTAAAGTCCTTTCAACTGAACTGTTAAGACACAAGCATCTCTCTTCCTAATTGAAATCCCCTTATTTTCAAAGTTCTTCACCTCAAGTGTATAAAAGTGATTTATATAAAAACTCCTGTCAGTCTTGTGCTTATGAAACCTTCCATTTACCCACCAAACCTCGATTTACTGACAAATAAGAGTCCATACTTCCCAGCAGGCTTTCTGAGATCACAAAGGAGACCTGATTGCTTTTCTGTCATCTTCATCTTCTGCTTGGCTCCCACCCTCATTCCCATCAGGCTTTCTGAATTCTCAGGAGACATTGCTGACTCATGGGAGACCCTACACTTTATACCTTCTCATAGCTGCACATAACATTGGTTTAAGTAACTGCAATGTTTTTATTTTTAGTCTTTGTCAATTCCTGACATTGCCACATAAACCCACATTTTACTTACGAGTTCTCCACATGGAAATAGGGATATCATCAGGTCAGAGATTTGATTTTCTTCACCCCAGTATCTTTAGAAGTATTCAAAATACTACCAGCTCATGATAGTTACCTCAATAGATGCCCGGTGGATGAATACCATCCACTTCCGCTCACACCCTACCTGAGCCTGCATGACACAGAAAGACTGAGAAACCAGCTCAAATCATGATTGTCTTTTCTGACACGTTGCTTCCCATTGCATGCCTAGAGAATGTACTCCTGCCTTATTTACAGTGCTGCTCCGCCTGGTTTGGTGTTTGCCACCACAGGTCCTGCTAATGTTAAAGCAATAGGACTCATGAGCATCCTGGCCCTGAAAATTTGTCTTTTGTACTTATTTCCTGCCCAATTTCTTCTTCCCTGTGGCCTGGCCCCCTCTGTACTCTGTCTTTTCCTTTGGAGAAAATTCCTTTTGTCCATATTAAATCTACAGATAAGATTTAGGAAACTCTTGCTTACACCAAAATCTAGACTTACCATACCTATACCTAACTTGTGATTTGTTGCATTTTGGTAAATTTGTTAGTAGTTTGTTAGTTTTTAAACACTCTTATATAGAAATTGGGAAAATACCAAGCAGATAGCTCTTGCTCCTTAGTCCTAGGGATCTAAATTGAACCATATCTTTATAATCATTTTTGTTTGTTTGACATAGGATCTCACTATGTAGCCCTGGCTGTCCTGAAACTTGCTCTGAAGACCAGGCTGGCCCCAAACTTAGAGATATACCTGCATCTGCCTCCAGAGTACTGGGACTAAAAGCGTTACACCACCACTGCCTAGCTCTAGTTTTTAATTATTTGCAACAAATCTTCTTAGGATTAAAACTATAAACTTTTTTTTGATAATGAATGTGTACTCAAATCTCAATTAGTGGCATTAGAATTGTATATGCTCTCTCATTTAGTGGCAAGAATTAATCCTCAATTTGAAGAACAGCTATCTTGACTCCTAACCCTCAGTAGAAGGAACTCAAAACACTAATAATCACAGCAGCATTATACATTTACTGCTCAGGAAAATTCATGGTAAATGCTGAAATTGTGTTGGAGAATCGGAGAATCTACATGTTGTTTGTAGATATAAGATGCCCTGTGTGGATTATGTGTGTGTGTGGGGGGGGGGTGGCTCCCTACATGTTTGAGATATTGTGGAACCTTTGGACTTTGGGCCTGGTGGCATGTATGCACAGTGGAAGCTCATGGGTGGTCGCTTGATTTGGATTCCAGCCCTAGCTCCCTACTTCCTGCTGTGTGGGCAGCTTGAAATGAAATGAAAATAGTGAATGTGCAGATCTTTCAAAATCCAAGTGTCTTTTCATCCTGACTGTCTACTCCTCTACCTTTCAGTAAGGACCAGATACCAGATACAAAATGGTAGAACTATGATCCTAGGGAAACAACTGTCTGCCAGTTCTGCAGTGCCTCTGGTGATGTCAGAGATGGTTTCTAAATGTATGCATGTGCTAATGCACACAACGATGCACATATAAATCTCAGACTTCCCATTTAATAAAACCCTGTGGCTATATGAATATGTTTCATCCTTTAACATAGACACCCGGGCTGTGTGCCCAGCTATGACACACTGTCCGTGTTTACAAAGTCAATTCAATTTCACTTGTTAGTAATGGTTACCATCACTCTAGATGGAAAAGCAGCTTCCTAGAGCATTGCTCTAAACTCCAGAGACCCTCAATGTCTCTTACAGGCATCTGGCAGGCCTCCTTCCCCTCCCCCATGCTGTTCCTGGACCAACCATTTAAATAGGCCTTTTCTCTCCATTTCATTACAAATTCCTAAATTCAAGGATCATGTCTAAGGTTTCTCAAATATCCTGGTTAATGTGTAGGCCAGAAGCTTGTTCAATCAAAGCCTCTAAAAAGTTGTTGATGCGGTCAAAAATGGACTTCAAATTTTGTGAAAAATGTTTCCAGAGCAAGAGAAATATTCACTGTTTTGTTTGGAAAATGAGATGGGTAAGTTAAAAAGTGTAGCGATGAGACAACCTCCTTGAGAGCGGCCAGTCTACATATCTCCCAAGTTCCATATGAGATCACACCCAGCTTAGGAGACAACCCCAGGGAAGAAGACAAACGGGGTCTGTCTGTCATGCTACTTCCTCTCTCAGACCTTTGGAGGCATTCAAGGGCAGAAAAATTAAGCTGTCTGTCTTTCTTGATTGGGCTCATGCCTTCTCTTCTTCTCCCCTGACCCCATCCCAACTCCATTTTAAAAAAATAAGCCAGACAATGGCCACATTTCCAGTTACTAGCCGGGTTCAGAGCCAGGCAGCTGTTCAGAAACATCCAAGTGGGCAGCAGATGGCTCCGATGGAGTTAAAGGAGGTGAGTCACTGGGGACATTCTCAGCAGGTCAGCTGGAACTCCCTGCTGGGCAGAGAATGCAGTCCCCTCTGGGCAGATGCCAAAGCCTGAGCCAGCCCACATGACAGCAGCTTGCCTCACAGTGGCCACTGCTTGCTTCCCTGTTCTCAGTTTTCATGATTTTTTTTATAAGGTGGATTTTTGTCTAACGCAATCCTGACGGGTGATGGGAAAAACAGGCTGAGCAGCTGCTGACAGAAACAACAGAGGGGAGGCTGGGTGTCTGTGCAGGCTCCACATAAGTTGTCTTGCAAGCTTTCACGATGCCTTCCATATAAAATTCTGCTTCAGGAACATGAGGCTATACATTCCTCATGCCAGTCAGTCTTGCTCACAGGGGCAAGGTTTTCAGAAATTCACAAGAGCTTTGTTCATCCAGAAATGCATTTCTACAAAATATTATAATATTACAAGGAAACTCAATCCAACAGTAAAGGTGGAATCACAGCTAGGGAGAGGAAGCGAGCTAAGAAGACAGAAAGCATACGCCTGCAGCCCGTGAGCTTAGATAATGTTTGCACCAACATGAAGGACATTAAAACAAGATAAAAATGGCAGGCATTCTGTGAGTTCATCATAAAACATAACCATTGAAGAAGGAACTTACTTACTCCAACAAACGAGATTCTGATTCAAACCTCCATTTTATTTTTCTCTAAATTGCTTTTAAAACCTTTTAAAGGCAGATGTCTTGAGTCTTAAATTTGTTTCTTGCAGAAAAGCGATGGCTGAGCAAATAAGGAACAATCATTTTTGTTATTAATAGCCATTAGATTCAAATTCCATTTTTCTAAAATTCAGGGGCAAGATCCTGAGTTTCCCCCTTAATCAGAGTGATTTTTTTCTCCATTGTACTTATTTCATAGAAAATTCTGATTGCCTATTTGTATCCACTATAAACAAGTTCATTTTGTGATATGCTTCCAAAATTAAGTCTGAATGAGTAAGCAGAAAGGTGGAACTGTTGTTTTAAAAATGAGCTAATGATTTGCTCCCTCAGATAAAATGTTTCAAGTTGAGTTTGGCCAATCAGATGAGAATTTCTCATCTAGTAAGTTTGCAGGAAGCTCAAAGACAGGAAAAGCTTCCTAAGAGATCTGCCTCTGGGAAAATATTTTCTGAGTTCAAAAGCAAGTAGTCTGACTGCCTGTTTTACAGAGTGGAAGAGGACTTGGGGAGGGGAGGGCCACAAGAACAGACATGGTGTCAGTGCTGCCCGCCTGCTGTCTAGCTAGATGGTTAATAAATATCAGCGGAATTGATCTTGGCCACAGGATGTAGAGGATGATGAGGAACGTCCTTTTTTTCTTGGCGGAAGACAGAACAGATTAGTCATTAGGATCCAGTAGAAGGACTGGGATTTAGGGTGATTTAAATCACAGTTCCTAAAGCCACTAACAGCCAATATTAGTGGGGCAGAGGAAGTTGGAGAAAGAAATGAAGATTATGTGAATAAATCTGTTCCAGCCCATGTTGGGCTCATTTCTGGATATGGCAGCCAAAGCCAACCAGAGAAGCAGGGCATCCGGCTCCCCAATGAGAAAGAGGGACAGAAAGGGGGAGTAAGAATTCCCCTCCCTGTTGCATCTACCAGTTCCTCCCATATTAGAACATTCCTTCTGCCCTCATCTTCTGAGCATCTGCAATGAGATTCTAGATTCAAAGTGGGAGGGGTAGGTAGGCAGGGTATACTGTGTGAGAAAAGAATCTATTTCCAATAAAAGGAGAATAATAAATGTGAAAAACAGGACAGGAATCCCCATCACACTTGGGTGGGGATGAACCCTCTGTCTTCAGTCTGGTCCCATTGATTGTCACACCCTCTTCTCACCCCATTAGCCTATGACTGAGACAGTTCATCGAAGTTCATAGATGGCATTGTTAAGGGATCTGTGTGTGTGTGTGTGTGTCTGTGTATGAATGTGTGTATGAGTATATATGATGTGTCTGTGTGTGACTGTGTGTAATGTGCTGTGTGTGTCTGTGAATGTGTGGTGTGGTCTGTGTATGTCTGTGTCTATGTGAGTATGTGTGTGAAAGTGCATGGTCTGTGGTGTGTGTGTGTTGTGTGTGTGTGGACAGAGGGAAAATTAATTACTTTAGAATGTTAGTAAGCTGCTAAAGTTTTCATTACCTAATTCTTTGTATGATTTAATTTTCCTTTTAAGCAACTTTTCAACTTGTAATACTTACTCATCTTTCAGCATATTTTAATTTGTAAGAAATAACTGAGATCCAACAATTTGAGTTCTACTATAACACTCACCATGGGTAAGGACGGACTGGCCTTCTCTGATGAGGTGGGGGCTGCTTCAGAGACCCAGCCCAGCCTGCATGCATGTGCACATTTATGTCTGCATATTTATATGCATACAAACACTTCAAGAATAAAAGAGACTGAAGTTGGGAGAATTTCCTACAGGACATCAAATTGTTTGTAGGCTTAAAAGCTGAAGTTGGAGTCCTGCTGCCCCTGCTGTAGCTTCTTTCCATATAAAGATCAGAATCCCCATGTGGAAATCAGTGTGCTGTTTGTCACCTCTGTATCAAGTGTCTGAAGTTGGCTTTTATGAGCAACCCGTTTCCCCATGGCACTTCCTGTGTTTGGTAATGCAAACAGGCAGAACATTGTGTCATCGTGTTGGTGGCACTCCTTGCGAAAGACAGGGAGTATGGAAAGTTGGAAGGAGGAGTTATTGGGACTTATTAATGAATGGAAAGAAACGGGGTTGCTCACGATCCCTCATCAGGAGGCCTGCTAATCTCAAGGTATGAGGTAATTCAGACTTCATGTTACAGTGCCCTCCTTGACATGAGTACGTCCAGACTGCCCTGCACTCACTGTCACAGTTTGTATAGCAAACCACTGGACTATTATTCTATTGGTGAGATGATGTGGGAGGGGTTTGAAAGAGGTCTTGAGAAGGCAGTGAATTTGTACACTGTGTAAACTGCCAGAGAAAAGAATCAGATTTGATGTTAAGTCATGATTTCTGAATCTGTCTTTATTCTCAACATGTACATCTAAAGCTGTGGTTCATATTTCCCAGATAAGAAAAAAAGTTTGGAAGAAAAGTCTGAGGGAAGGAGGCTTCACCAAAGTTTAACACAACTCAGGGCATCATTTGTGTGTAACCAAGCACACTTGACTGTCTGTGATGGACAAGGCCTTTCCAGCTATTGCAGTTCCTAATCTGATGTCACCACTCACACAACAACCAGCTTCACAGGGTCAACACTCACACCAACAACCAGCTTCACAGGGTCAACACTCATACCAACAGTCACCTTCACAGGATCAACACTCACACCAACAACCAGCTTCACAGGGTCAACACTGGGGGAACATACCTCATGATTCCAAGGCAGCAATTTAAAGGAGGCTTTAATTACTTTTGTGAAATTAAAATCCAAGTTCACCTTAAACAAGAGATAATCAGAATGGAGAAATGACTCAGTGGCTAAGAGTACTTGTGCACAAGTGTGAGGGTGTGAGTTCAAATTCCCAGCACCAACATAAAGAAGTTGGGTGTGGTCACACACACATGTACCTATAACCCCAGCACCATGGAGGGATAGAGACAGGAGGATTGTGGGAGCTTACTGGTTACCAGCCTCAGAATCAGTGAGAGACCCTGTCTCAAAGGAAAATGGTGGAGATTGATAGAGTGGGGCTCCTAATGTTTTCCTTGGCAGCCACATATGTGCCTGGGTACACACACACACATGCACACACACACACACACACACACACACCTCGCACATATACATCTCCACTCACATACACAAAAAATTACATTTTTTATAATCTTACACATTGACTGAAAAAAGGAAAATTACAAATGGGTTTGAAGTTAGAAGTTATATAAACACCTTTCCCATCACCTGTAAAAATCCCTTAGGGTCATGCAGCTCAGATCTGATTACCAGGGTTACAACACCCACAATGAGAATGCAGTGGTGCAAGATAAACCAACAATGGCAGTGGGTGGGGTTCCTGACCTCAAGGCTTCCTTGATCAATGACAGTCATCATACTTAGTCCACATGGGTATGGGGCTTCAATAATCTAGTTAGATTTCGTTCTTCCTCACTCACACGATAGAGACTAACCAGCCAAGGCGTGCCTTCCTGGCTAGAGTGGTATCAATCACTTACCAGCTCTGTGATTTGGCTCAATGGTGCCTAAAGTTAGTGGTTAATCAAATACTTCATTTTCTACCCAGCTGCTCTAGAATCAAGGTTCTCAAACATGGTGACTAGGAACAGCCTAATAATCAGTAAGGTTCAATATGAAAAGGAGATTTTATAAGTGTTTCTGATTCTCAGTCAATGATGGGACCTTAATTTTCAATTTGGAGAGTTTTTTGGTGGTGTTGATGTCTGAGGTCTAGGGGCCATGCTTAGAGAATAATCCACCTGGTCTAGGTAGATCCATCTTTTTGTCTTTAACTTTGCTTCTTTATAATGCAGAGAAGTAACAACACTCACCTCAGAGTAAACACAAAGAAAGGCCTTAGAATCCTGCATAGTATACGGCAAGCATTTCATAAAGACTGGCCGTTGTTGCTGATTTTTGTAAGTTCTGCACATGACTCTTTCTACAGGCATAAGCTAACTTTACATTGGCAAACAAGATGCAGAAACACTATTGAAAGGAAAACCATCCTTTTTTTGGTAGGGGTAGAAGGATGCTTCAGTGTGTGAGGTTGCTTGTCAAACTACTCAGGGGTCCAGAGCTCAGCTCCCAGGGATCCACATAAAGAATGGATGAGGTGACACCAGCTGTCATCCTCACACTCCTACAGGAAGGTTTCTGCAAGGCAGGCACATAAGAGAGACCCTGCCTCAAATAAGATGGAAGACCAGGAGTGATTCCAGAGATTGTTCTCTGACTTCTGCAGGTGCTGTTGTCCAGGAGTGCCTTCATCCACATGTGCACACACATTGTATTCATACCCTCATCCATGTGTACATGCACATTGCATATACAAACCCTCATCCGTATGGACACACATGTTATATCCACATGCATACATTGCAGTTAAGCAAAGTGATTTCCATTCTCTCTGATGATGTAATTTCATATAAAACAATATGAAAAAAGAAATCTCTATGATTCCACCTCCTTATATTCCTGGGTCAACTTGGGGTTACCTCCAGGTACTAGGGCCTTGGGCAAGCTGATGACCCTTTCCAGGGACTAGGTTCTTTGGTTCAGTGAGAGGACTACAAGAAATTAAATATCTTGTGAGTTTGACAAAGACCAGAGTCCTCATTCTCACTTGGCTCCTGTAAGAAGAGTCCCTCATCTCGCGTGTTCTTGACTTAAGGAACAGCCAACAATTTGGGCATCCCCTTGGTGTGTCTGAGCTCCCACAATCTGCTAACTTTGATTCCAAGTCACTTCTATGAAAGCCCCTTGGGGTGTTTTCAATACCTGGCTATTTTAACGCCATCCTGTTCATGTGCAGGACTTTGCACATGCCCTGCCCCCACTTTTCCTCATATTTCTCTCCCTTTCTGATAGTATCCCCCTCCCTAATCATCTTGATTCCACCTTCTCAAACAGGCTCGTTCAGGTGAGTTTGTATTCATTTCCTCTGGGAAGCCGAAACTGAGCCATACTAGCTCTTCCCATGTAACCCCATCGTGCTCATGCTCTAGCACAGATCCTCAATAACCTACCGACTTGGAAATAGGTTTCCATATATTTCTTAGTTCTTATACTTGTTGACCATATGACCATAAGAAAACTTATCTGGGTCCCAATTTCTTAATCTATAAAATGAGAATGATAAATAGCTATTTTATTAGACTATACCAAAGTTTAAGTAGGACACTGGGTTCAGTGGTGAGACAAAGTCATGGCTAATTCATCATCCTCGGCAGACAGCTTTCATTAAATGTGAGACATCTAAAGTAAACTTTGGAAAAGTCCTGCATCACAGTTCAGTGCCACTGGAGTTTTGAGCATGGTTTGATCAAAACAGGGACCTAAGTTTCTTCATATCAGAAGCTCTCGATCTCAATCCAAGCTTTAGACCTTTATGGAGTGTTTAATCCTGCTCTCTGCCCTACCCCTCAGGGTCGGAACAGCTGGTATGAGGCAAAGGTTGCAGAGAAAAAGGAGGAAAATGAGATTGGGGACCCTGCCCAGGGTTAAGACCCCAGAAGCTGGAGCAGATGGTACCTGCTGGGGGAGGACCCTCTTTGCGTTTTTCAGTGCCTACTGGCCTTGCTTTATTCAGAAACGGACCGTCTAGAAAAGGGATAGCTTAAAAACAAAAGTGAGCACACATGATTTCTCATCCAGTGTGCATCTGTTTCTGTAACTCTCTTCCTTCAGTCTTACAGCTAGATGACAATGGACCACAAGAACTAGAATTCCCCTGAGAATCCAGTCAGAGAAAGGGAAAGACTACAGCCTGCTGTCAGCCAGAGAGGAAGTTGACCTTCTGGAAAGAGATTTCACCTGGTGCTGACAGTTTGCCAGACCACCTTCCTGGAGGGACTGGAATCCAGACAACGATGGGTCAGTGATGATCAGGGACACCTTAACTATGACTGCTTAGATGATAATATACCCCGAATTTCTAAAATTTAATCTCACTTCAGGACCTAGAGAATGAACTTAAGAGAGCCCCTGAATCCTTTGTTCCTTTTCTCAATGTGGACACATTGAACAGATTTCTTCTTTCTAGTTTTTTTCTATTAATTTAAATACTTTAGTTGGAGTCTTACAGCTTAACCTACCTTCTCAGGGTACAGGCTGCAATCTCCAAGCTTAGTAATGCTTCCTCTAACTATCCTTTTAGCATAACCCATATGGGAGCGGCAGCTTTCCTGATTATTTTTTTATGTGGGCACTCATATAATCCAGGAAGGGTCTTTCTTCACACCCCGATGATGCACTAGAGGCTTTCCCCATCACTTCCACCTTGGGAGTTGCTTAAAGATTCAACTTGAATCTTGGAAGGACAACCCGTTGAGGTGGTAGCAAGGACCATAGAGGTACTTTGAGAAAGGTGAGGATGTGAGAGATGAAAACAGACCACATTCTTAACAGGTATACAGTGTGTGTGTGTGTTGGGGGGGGGGTTCAACCTCATGAATTATGGAGTAGACTCACTTAATCTAAATTTTAAAAATTTGTAAGCCTTTTTATATGGCCACCTTATCCATAAAAGTGTAGCCAATCTAAAACCAAATACATCTATGGAAAGAAATTAGCCACACATGGGACTTATTTTCCCATGGAGCCACGTGATTTCACTGGCTGGGCAAGATCAGTTTTGAGTTTTTGTTCAGTGTTGACAATTGTCAACCACATACAATGGCTTTGTGTTTGTTGTGACTCACGTAGAATGAAGGTTCTACAGAGACACCCATCAGGCTTGACTGCTTCTTAATGATAGTTCTGGCTCTTCATAATAAAGCCCAAACTTCAGCTCCAGGAGATGTGTCTTTTTGGTTACATCATCTAACAGCTGTATCAAATCAGGGAAATGGACTCTGTTAGCACATGGTTCATGACATAATATTAGAGTCTAATCTCTAAAAAAGACAGTTTTCATCTATTGTGAATATGCTATAATATCACAATAAGGGCATTATAAAAGTGTGGGAAGGATATTAAATTTATAAAGTGGAATGGCTGGAGCTAACAGGGCTTATGAATACTTTCAAGAAGTGACCCACCGTATGAGTGGACCCTATATAAAATCCCAAGTCCCTTACGAGAATAGTGAGTAAAATACTTGCTATACACACAGCGTAAGGTGCCATGAACCTGGAGGTAAACACTGGAGTGCTATGGCCTTCAGCCAAGGAACATGGTCTAGAAGAGATAAGAAGTAGATGTTCCTCAGAGCCTCCAGAAGGAGTGTAAGCCTGCTGCTTTTGATTTTTTTATCCTAATGATGTTGGACTCTTGGCTCCTGACCTACAAGAAGACAAATCTCTTCTGGTTCATGATCGGTTGTTACAGCAGCCAGAGATAACTATACCTAGAGTAATCATGGTCTAGACATGCTACAAGCATGCTTCTTCACTGAGTCCTTTCCATATTGCTAAGACATCTTCACTAAATGCTCAAGGTAGGTGTTTGCATTTATTCTCCGTATATTTCAAGTCCTTAGTGTCAGACTTGCACAGAGTTGGCACTGAACTATTTACTGTGTAGATGACATGAGAAAACATTTTCTGTACTTGTACAAATGACCCTGCCTCCCCAGCCTGCCATAATCCTGCTTCTCCCATTTCCTGTCATGTGAATGTCAACTTCATTGTCCCACTCCTAAAAATCTTCCCTCACCATAGCTTCCAGCCCATCATTGCTTTCCTTGATCCTCTCTCCTAATCAAAGTCCCAGCCTTGGTTCTATTGCTCATCATAACCATTCACCAGGATTCCCATCTCTAGCTCCACCTGCCATGGTCCTGCCTCTGCCTCCTGCTTCTCTCCTGACTCCGTGATGCTCCATGCTATGCAGCTGTATTCCCACCACACTGAGTCTCCGAGAACACTTTCTCACCTTCTTCTTCTTCCTCTGAGCCTTGTTGTACCACCCTCAGGCTCTGGTCTGCCAGAGCCCCTACAGCCTCCACAGTAAATGCAGATGATTGAGCAAATAACTCCAACAACAATATGTGTTATGTCAGAGACTGACTATAAACCAACAATGGCTGTGGCTGGCTGTCGACTAAAATGGACCAGTTTTCTGCCCTTCTCATGCCCATGTCCTTTGTATTGAGCATCCAAAAGTAGAATATATTTTCTCTTGAATCTCTTGCCTTGATTTTTTGAAATTTTTATTCTGCAATAGATCTTAGTAGAAATTAAAACCTTGTCAGGTGCCTGCCTCCATGGGAACATGCCTGGGCTAGCATATAAGAGGTCAGAACAGGTGAGGGAGAGTGAGGCATCACAGCCTCTAGCCAGACAGCCCCAAAGCTGGGAGAAAGCTCAACAGTCATCTGCAGGCGCTGCCTCCCTGGTTTAAAACTGACACCAGTTCAGTCCTACGAGAGCTGATTGGGTAACAGGTAGACTTCTGAGCATGGACAAATGCTTCTTATTTTAAACCATTACATTTTGGGCTGTTACATAACAATAGATAGCATAAGGGAGAAAGTAAATGATAGCTATTATCAACCATACATAGTAAGAGAGAATGCTACTGTGTCAGCCGGCATTTTCCATCCCCTTCAATAGAGCCTGCCATTTTGAAGTTTGGTGGCACCATGTGGGTGTGCATGCAACACCTCCACTCAATGCTCTCATTCCATTGTTTCAGCCATCGCCTTGCCCTTAATATTATTTATATGCAAGCCTGTGGGCTGTCAGTCAAGCTGCAAACTCTGAAGCCAGACTGTGTAGGACTGTGTCCTGACTCCACCACTCATTAGCATATGACCCTGGCAAGCTCTAGGCCTGTGTTTCAGTTCCCTTATTTGCAGATAGGAAAAATGGTAGCATTGCCCATGGTAAGAAGGGTAATGGGGGCCTGTGGATGTCAGGTGCCTCATGCTGTTCCCTAAATAAGGGAGAGGAGAGGGCAGGGGGGCTTCATTTCTTCCCTGCTGCACACCGAGTACTCAGGGCCAGCCTGCTGCTCCTTCCTGTACGCATGCGCTTAGGTTTAACACAGTAGCTATCATGTGCTAAGTTCCACAGAGACAGCGAACAGCTTTGGGAGTCAAAGTGTCTTTGTCAACAATGAAGTGGGCAGCAGTTTGCTTGCTTATACATTCAGGGGGAAGCTCACTGCAGATGACAACCATGTCGGTAAACATTTTAGGCTTTGAATGATAATGATTTGTTTTCCTATGTAACCTTGTCATCCTAATCTTACCACCTTTAGACAAACTCAGATTTAAAATTTTTACCCACAATGAGATGGAAGTCCACAAGTCTCACAGGTTAAATCATGGTTGTGGTGGGGCCAGCCCTTTCCTTCAGGCTCTCTAGGAACCATTTCCCTGTTGGGATTCCCTGAGGAGCTTGCTCTTCTTTTTACCCTCAAAGCGATCTCATCTCTGATTCTCATTTCAGGCAGATCTTGGATTACAGTCAAAAGAGCACTTTGCCTTTAAAAATTTTTTGATGGACCTAGGTGCATCTAGGTAATCCTAGATGCTTGCCCACCCTCAAGAGCTCAGCTCTGACACACAGCCAAGCTTCCTTTCATTGTGGAAGATGGCTCAACTATGTGTTTGCAGATTTGACTATTAGGATCCCCAAATCTTCAAGGGGCATTATTCTGTCTCCTGTAAGAGACAATATATTGGTGACCTGTCCAAATAATAGCCAGGGATTACCACCGGAGCCCCCAGGAGAAGCCTGTAAAGACCTCTCCCATCTGTCTTACATCATTCATGTTGCAGCATGAATGGGGGACCTGAGGAGTTGTGAGAAATTGGCAAGACTTTAACATGGGCTTGTCCAACTTTAATGGTTCTTCCTAAGCTTAAGCTTCAACCTCATGCTTTGCAACATAAGCTTTTTCCCCTTGACATCTCTAGTATTTTTTAAAAGCTCTATTTTATAAGTCCTACCTGCAGCATAAAAGACTCTATTATAAGACCTTATAAATCATGCCCCGCTGGAAGAAAAGATGGATTCAATCCATTCTACCTTAAAGTACTGGCTACCAAGCTATGCTCTAAGAAGTTATTTCAGGATTTTTTTTTTATTTATTCAGTTTTGACTTAAAATATGTAAATACTTTAAATGCTACAATAAACAAAAACCTCTTGACACTTGATAAGCAATTTTTAAAAATGTATTATTTATAATTTGTTCCTGTGTTCCTGTGGGGTGTGTGTGTGTGTGTGTGTTTGTGTACTTTGTGTGTGAGTGCAGTGCCAGAGGCAGAAAGAGAAGAGCTAGATTTCCTTTGAGTTGGAGTTAGCAGCAGTTTTGTGCTACATGGGATGGATGCTGGAAACTGAACTCATCTCCTCTAGGAAAGCGGTACCCACTCTCTAATCCTCAGCTCATCACACACAGAATTCCCTTTTGCTTCACAAGCTGTTACACTCATATGTTTACATATTTTGAAAATTCCCAGCATATAATTTTGGAGGCATTCTTCTGCTTCCTCCAAGAGATCATGGATGAATTTATGTTTATTGTGGAGTTTAAAGTGTTTGAGGTACTTTGAGTCAAAATTGAACAAAATACAAAATTTCCAGAAGTAATTTTTTAGAACACAGTTCGAGAAACAGTACTCATAGGGTCTTGACTACTGAGCTGTCTCTCCAGCTGACCCAGCCCAGCCATTCTGACATCCTAGCTGTCTGTGTTCTAGAGCTTCCAATGCTTAGGGCCTGACTCCACTGTCTCCTGCCCGAGCGGTTAGCAGGAAAAGCACTTGACATCACAAGACAGTCTTTAGACAAAAACACAGCAGAAAAGGTCCGGAGTTTATTTCAGTCACGAGTCAAAAACTTTTCCATATTGTGCAACAAAAACATTAACAAAAATAAATAAATAATATGACTATAATCGGGCACATAGAGGCACTAATTACATGCCAGACGGTATTGTAAACACTTGACTCAAACACAAATATTAGTTTGGATAAACTTCACAGTGATCTTGAAGGAAGGTTCATTTTATAGATGAGGCAAGCAGGATATAAGGAGGTTACCAGGTCTTCCGAGGACAAACAGCTGAGAGACAACAAAGCCCATGAGCCTCTGCTCCTTAGAAACTACACCAGCAAGTAGCATTTCATTAGCCTTAAAAACCTACACGATTCTCACAAACTGTCCTTTGGTAAGGAAGCACCTTGGAGAAAGGCCAGACGTTATGCTCCCAGTTGTTACATTGGTAACTTTTCTCAGGGCCGGGACAAATACCTGACGAAATCAGTCAGAAGAGAAGGGTTTTGTTTTTGCTTCCTGGTTTTAGGGGCTATGGCGACTTTGTCATGAACGGAAGGCACCGCTGCACTAATGTCACACAGTTGGTGTCAGGCAGCGTAATGTCACACAGTTGGTGTCAGGCAGCGAGTCACACATCATCAGGAAGCAGAAGAAGATGGAAGCCGGTACTCCTTCCCACCACTTCAGTCTGGAAAGACAGCCAGGGATGGTGCTACTGTATTTAGAGGCAGGGAGTCTTTCTCTTAAGCGAAATGTCTTTGAAAACACTGTTCCATGTGAGCCCAGAAGTGTGTCTCCAAGGCAGTTCTAAATCCAGGCGAGTTGATAGCAGGAATTAAGCAGCCCCACCTACCTCACTCAGACAACAATGGGAGTTAAATCATGGAGATGGTGGAGAAGCTTCTTTTTAGACAAAAGCTAGATTTAGGCTAGGACTGACAGCAGTAATGGCATCTTAAAACTGTGTCCTGAGCTAGAATTCACCAGAAGAGACAATACATAAAATTCTCACTCACTCTTAGGCTAAGCTAAGGACAAGAGGCTTCCCAGAGAGTAAAAAGTCAGGGGCAGGGCCTCCTCAGTTCCCTCTCACCTCAGCCGTACCCACGTGTGCTGTGTAAGAAAGGGGTGAAACACTTGGAGCAGAGACTTTGTGCTCTGTGTGTGTGTGTGTGTGTGTGTGTGTGTCATAAACACAAATAGAGGAGAAATGGGTTCTCCTACCCAAGTATTCCATATTAAAATCCCACTGAGTTCCAGTACATACCATTTGCATATTCTTAGTGTGTTACATGCTTTACATGTCCTACATGCTCAGACCTACCTTATATTGAGATCTATGAACACTGATATTTGAAAGAAAAGGTTCTATGGTTGTGTCTAGTCCTAAGCTGTTCCTTTTAAAAAATGAGACTGTGTGTGATATTGTGTTTCAACGTCCTCACTGTTGTCTCTCCCATAATATCATTTAGCAAGGTAAAGAAAGCCATGTTCTTCTTTCATTAAGTGGTATTACACACACATATTTAGGTTCTGTCAGTAAAGTCTGCTTAGTTTGGGTTTTGGTTTTTTTCCCAGTTTGTAGCATTGCCTCCGTTCCCAGGACCAAGGCATAACTGATACATATTTATATCCTTGGTAGATATTGGAATTACAAATGACTGATGGAGAAGATTGTCTATGCCAGAAAAATTACATAAGCCGGTGACAGTGTTTTCCCATTCTTGGAGGCCAAGTGAACCAGTCAGCTGTTGTGAAACTCAGAAGCTGTAAGAGTCACCCAGACTGCCTTCTAATTAGTAAAGAAATCTGGCCCAGCCCACACTCACCAAGTCAAAATTGCTAAAGACAAGGCCCATGAAATCTTAAAAATCAGAGGAAGTAGAATATTTTAGGATTAAGAAAAAAATTAAGAAGTTGTTTTAAAAAGTGTTTCAAGATTTAAAAAAATCAATAAAATTTATAAAAATTGTTATCAAGCATCGTGTTGTGTTCTCAAGGCAAAAACAAAAATCAAAGCAAACAAGCTTTGTGTCCTGGAGACCATGGTGGGGGCAGGGCCCAGCACATGGGGCAACAGTTAATTGTCTGCCTAAGATTCCATTGGGGATGCTGGCTTTGGAGAGATGCTCATCCCTGAGCAGAGCCAAGAGCAGAATCTGCCGGTGAGTCTCCTATTGGGACATCTACCAGCAAAGGCTTCCCTCGGGCCATTTTCCTTCTGGAACTCCTGGTACCTGTAAGTACTATCACCTCTTCTTAGATATTCAGTCTTGTTTCGAAAGCAGTTTAGACTTCCAAGAGTCATTGCCATTCCTTTGTATAGCACAGATGCGAGATTCCAGAGTGTGTGACACTAAATACAACCTGTTCTAGACAGTTTTATGTCAGCCTGATAAGCTAAAGTCATCTGAGAAGAGTGAGTACCCTTTCCCCCAAAAATGCCATATTCTTAATTAGTGATTGATAAAGAAAGGCCCGGACCACTTTGGATAGGGACACTGCTGGGCTGGTTGTCATGGGTTCTATAAGAAAGCAGGCTGAACAAGTTACAAGGAGCAATCCAGTAAGCAGCATCCCTCCACAGCCTCTGCATCAGCTCCTGCCTCCAGGTTCCTGCTCTGTATAAGTTCCTGCCCTCACTGTGTTTGATGATGAACTGTTCTATGGAACTGTGAGAGAAATAAACCCAAAAGTTGTTTTGGGTCATTTTTTTCCCATAGCAGTAGTAACTCTCACTAAGTTACGAATCCTTTCAGAAGTCAAAATAAAGAATCTTACAGTAGTGGAAACGTGAAAGGCATGGACCTGGAGAGTGTGCTTGCCCAGCTAGCTGTAAATGACTTGCAGTGGGCTGTTCAAGGGAAATGAGGAGGAAAGAAACTAGTTCCCTAATCAAGATCCCCAGAACTACTTCATAAGAATTACCAATTAGCAGAGAATTAGCATACAATGTATTATTTGATGAGTGTCATTGAGCCTCATAAGGAATCAGCAGGGTGTGTACAGCTAAGCCACAGGAAGCCAATCACCAGGAAAGCTCTGAATAGATAATCAATTATTTAGCCTCACAGTCTAATTAATACAATAACTCATTAAGAGATTGGCAAATTATATTTTATTAGTAAATAATCAATTGTTTTATATTTGCTATTGAACATATCATGTAAAATGCCCTGACCCAACACATCCATTAGTAAATCCTATCTACCTGAAGTATGTTGAGGTGAGATCTGAACCTCACAGGAACCCAGTGAACACTGGGAGGGGCAATGAAGCAAGAGTGTGTTTAGCAGTCACAGGGGAAGGTTTTCCTGATACTGTTCTCATTGTGTCCCAAGTGCCAGTCTCTAGGTGACTCACTTGCACCCTGAGAAACCAAGAGCTAGTGAGTGAGTCTCATATTGGCCATGCTGAGTGAGACCAAGGACAGAAGGAAGAAGAATAGAAAGTGCACTTGGATTTTTCTACCTGACTCTTAAAATACAAAACGAAAAATGACAGAAAAACAAAGAAAAAACACAACCAAACAAAAAAACCCAACAAGATTAAGATAGTTCAAACCTTTGTGTCAACAGCATGGCAATGCAACTGGAGTTGCTGTTGCATCAACTCATGTACCTGGACTAAATTTGGGATATAGAATCTGATCCTCATTTCACTTATTTATTTTGCCCCAAATTGAGAGCTAGAATCTACTTTTCTCAAGATTCAAATAACTTCACTTCCTTTGCTCAGTGGTAAATGTAACAGTACATAATAAAATTCTAGACCACATTTGACAGAAGCACACGGTGAAAAATACCCATGAAACACAACTGTGCTGAGGACTTGGGAGACATCAATCTGTCTAGATGCTTCTATCTTTTTGTCTAATTTTGTGTAAGTGGAGACACATAGAATATCACTTGGCTTTATTACTTGAAGTATTGACATTGCCTTTCTTAACATATACACATGTATGCCATAGTTTTTAATGCTTCCTGATATACTGTTTAGTAATGTTAAAATGTATTTAAATATTCCTCAACTAGTAGACTTAAGAATTATCTCCAGTTTCCCAGTGATCTTGACGTTTCTAATATGCATCTCTGTACAGCTCTTTGCAAAAGTTCCTGATTTTATCCATAGCATCCATTTCTTTATTGCATTGATTGATTAATGATTGATAGATAGATTGTGCTTGCACACATACATCTGTGAGAACACATGCTATGGCACAGAGGACAATTTGCTGGAGTGAGGTCTCTCCTCTGACCATGTCGGTTAAGGGAATCAAGCTCTTATCCTCAGCCTTGACAGGAAGTGCCTGGATCCACTGAGCCCCCTCACCACCTAGGATAAATTTTTCAAAGCAAAATTGCTGAGCCAAGAAGCAGGTGTGCCTTAAGACTGTACCTCCCATTGCCAATTGCTCATCTACAAAAGTGTTCTCCTTTGCTCATCCACTGCTAGCATCTGAAGAACCCCAAGTGCTCTCTATGGTAAGGAGCCCCCACCCACCTAACTTTCTTGCCTACTTGACTGGACCGAGATATTGAGAGGGTTAATGAAAGCCACCTCCGGGTATGTCTGTGATGTTTCCAGGGGCAGTTAGATCAGGAAGTCTCCTTGTGAATGCATTAATCAATCCTTTGGTGCGTTCAGAACACACTGGCCTCATTGGATGATCAGGAAAGTCACAGATGGGACCTATTTGGAAGCCAACTGGGGACATGTCCTTGGAGACTATATCTTCTTCTGTTCCTTTCTGTATTTCCTCTTTCTGTTCTTGACTCCCACATACCATAGGTTTTTCCTCTCTGCCTTTCCCTCCATGATAAATTGATTAAAACCATGAATCATTCTCTTGAGTTGTTTGGTCATAGCTATAAAGAAATAACTAACATATCAGACACTATTTTAAGAAGTCTGAAAGGATTGGTGGATGCAGTTCTTCCCAAAGAGCAAAATGGCATTTGGATTCTGAAATGAGGTTTTCAATCCTTCTACATCTGAGGAACATGAAGTGATGTCCAGTTGGCCCTCACTGAGATACTGAGCCTGATGCCATTCTGTGATTTTTATCTGGATCTTGCCTACTCCAGCCACCGTGGTGCTTCTGGTTTTTTTTTTTGTTTGTTTGTTTTTTTGGTCACACTAGTGTTTCACAGTGGAGTGTCCTCAGCATAGACGCTGTCACCCTCAGCAGAGCTCTGATTGCCTGGGTTTCTTTCCTGCCAAAATCTCTTTTTGCTGCCACTGCTTCTATGAATCAGAACGTCGCAAGCGGAAATACACCTGTTATAGCACAAACTATAGGTGGTGCTTTGCATACCTACACATTTCCATCAGAGTGTTAGTTCAGGAGCGGGATACCTGAAACTCGGAATCCTCTCCTTCCATCCACGTCTGTCTAGTCTCCCGCCCCCCTGCTCTTAGGGATCTTTGACAAACGTTAAAGACCATGAAAGTTCTTGATTGCTGGGAGAACCAAGACTGAGGTGTTGCTCAACCTGAAGAGCCTTATAGAAGAGAAACCATTAATAACAAGAGCCAAGCTCTCCCTTTCCACCTACAGAGGTGTCCAAGTCCCTCTTCTTAAGGCAAATAGTTGGCACAGATTTGGATAAGGACAAATCTTCCTTACCCAAATCTGTGCCAACTTCCACCAAGAAACCCAGTGGCAAAATTGAGCTTATGGTTAAAAATCACTTGGATATATAACTAACAGGAACCTATATATCCAAAAGTTGTTTGGCCATCTCCATCCTCAATTAGTGTTTGTTCCAGAATATTTAATACCTAGACATATACAATGGCTCAATACCTAGACATATATGGTGGCTAATTTTCAAAGATTGACTTTATTTTTTATTCGTGTATGTGTGCATGCATGTGTGTGTGTGTGTTTGCACGTGCATGTGAGCTAACAGTAAATCACCTAATGTGGGTGCTGTGAACTGAACTCCAATCCTTCACAGAAACAGGAGGGTCTCCTGAGTGCTTTGCTGTCTCTTCTGTCCTATGATGGCTAATTTTTAACTAGCTTTCTTGGATAAGAACATTTGAATCTTCTGTTCAAAGACTCAGAAAGTCTAAGTCCTCACTCTGAAAGTAAAATTTCATTTAGCTTTTCTCTAGTTTTTGTTCTTATTTTCCAGAACTTTGCAGGAAACAGAATAGATTTTTGTTTTTATATATGGATATATGTAGGCAACTTTGAAATAAAAGGTTCCAAAATAAAAACTCAAAATACTAATGAAAATGTTTATATCTTTAATTTTTTTACTTTCTTCAGTCTAAAATGCAAAACAAAGCAGGGTGTCTATCAACACAATGTAGCATAAGTTTCTGTGACAGATCTTGCCAACAGTGGTATAGAAGGAAAAGGAAGGAAGAACCCAGGTGAGTGAGTGTATGGCTCCTGTCTTACTCTGCCATAGCTCAACCTGGGATTCCAGATAACACACTCCAGAAAATTCCTTATCCCAACAGTGCTTTACTTGGGGATAAGGAAATTCTTTACTCCACACCATTAAACATCTCTCAGATACATAAAATCTCCTCAAACAAAAGCTTTCTAGAAATGCCCACAATAGACAACCCTTATCACATCAGAAATACAACTTATGGCTGCCAGTGACTGGAGAGAGTGGAAGGGCTGAATTAAGGGCCTTGGTGTGTGTGTTGAGGGGATGCTAAAATCACTGTGAATTGGATATGGATACTGATGGTAGAGTATACCAGATGAAGAGAATTGTGTGATGTGTATGTGTATGTGCCTGTATATGTCTATGTGTGTGTGTGTACATTTGAATGGAGGCCAGAGGTCAATATTGAGTATCTTCCTTGGTTACTTACGTATAAAGTGGGGTTTTCCCTTGACACTAGTATCTACTTGGGCTACTCTAGGTAGTCGTTTTTTACCCAGGGATTCTTCATCCTCATCCCATTCCAGCCCCCATCGCCTGCGGTTACTTGTGGACCAACACACTGTTCTAGCCTTTACATGTGTGCTGGGGACCCAAATTCTGAGCTTGTATTTCATAGCAAATATTTATCCATTAAGCTATCTTCCTAGCCCTGGATTGCACATTAAAAATTTATTAGGTGTGAATTATCTTGACTAGAAAATACAATAACAAAAAAAGAATTATAAATATACTTAATACTGTTCCCCTGGAGGGAGGGATTAAACACTATATTTACTACTTTTAATTTTTTAAAAAATTATTGTTGTTGTTATACTATGGGAAAAAAAAAAAAAAACGGTAGCTGGCAGCTCCTATCAGAAGATGCCTGCATGGTGTTGCTGAAATCTGACTATTTACCTTATGGTGTGACAGGAACAAAAATCATTCTTGGGACCTCAATTCTGAATTAGCCCTTGTGATCCTCCCCAAGAGGAGTCTGTAAAGATACAAGCAACATTTATCAGTCTGAAAACCAGGAAACCTGACTACCGTTGACCAACCCTGATGCTCTCTGTCAGAAGCGCAAGTCTTCAGAGCAAATACTGGGACCCAGCTTCTGAGCACCAGAGACACAGTTAATATTCCGTGGAGGAGCAGGGCAGGCTTTGCTTTTATTCAGAGAGAAAAAAAAATTCTTCTCTACTGGCAGCTGAAGAGACAGTTCCTCTAGGGACCAATTATTTTATTTTGTGTGGTACATAAAGCAACAGGCTGCTGCCAGCCCCTCCGGGAGCCGCTCCGCTGGGCTTCCCTACCCTGGGCCAGGCAGGCATTCAAGACTCGAATTGCTCTTTATGTCAGAAGTCTTGCTAATGACACAATTAAGTAACTGGGGACCACAGAGAAGCTCTTAATTAGGTAAATACTGCTTTCTGAGAAATGAGCGCCTAGCTTCAGGCGGCGTTGCTGTCAGATTGCTACAGGACGCATGCTTGGTGAGGAAATGAGACCGGGCTTGACCATCCATTTCTGCTCGATTCTTTCTCTGATCCTGCAGAATACTTTTCACTTTATTGCAATAGTGCAGGTTAGTCTGGTGTGCGTGCGTGCGTGCGTGTGCGTGCGTGCGTGCGTGCATGCGTGTGTGTGTGTGTGTGTGTGTGTGTGTGTGTGTGTGTGTGTGTGTGTGTGTACATATGTATGTGTAAGAAAGAATAGATCAACATCATCAAGGTGCCAGTCTGGTTGTGCATAACCATCTTTCAGAAACTCTAAACACACTTTATAACTTCAAACTGGCCAAACTAAGTATACAGAGATTTAGATTAACTTCTTGTCTAGAATTCTTCTAGCTGCCCTGGGATCCTGAAATGAATTGGGGGGAGGCAAACAGAACCTGAGTATTACTCTCCTTCTGCCTTCTAACTGTGGATACAATGTTACCAGTGGCCTGACCCACCATGTTTGGACCGTCTACCCTGAAACTCTGAGTCAGTATAAACCCTTCCTTCCTTCCTCAAGCTGTCTTTATCCTGCGTTTTTTATTTTTTTAACAGCAAGGAGAAAAGTAACTAAGATACTTCCTCTCTGGCCTCCAACAACTACCAACTTTTGTTTTCTTAATCATCCTTATTCGTACATTATTTTAAGGATAAGATTATAAACAGTCTTAACAGCTGCAAAAGACAAGCCCTGAACATCATCACCATCAGCTCACTATATCTCTTAGAACTCTATTCTAGCCAGAAGGTGGGAGTAATCCTTTTGTACCTATAGAGCAGAGAGAGCATGTGATCCGATGCACATCTCGTCTTTCCACATTCTTTGGATTTGGGTGGTGGTTTTTATATTTTTAATATGGAGTATAGCCGTCTCACTATTAGGATCTGATTCAATGTGTTCCGGGCATTCACATCACCACCAGTGGTATTTGTCTCATTGTTTAGAAAAAACATGTAGAAGTTCAGTTCATGTACTTTTTTATATGATAAAGTGATGGGCTAAGGAATTTCTTCCTAACTGTATCAGCTCAATGACTCACAACTATGAATTATTATATAATGCTATGATTTTAAGTTTATACCCCCAACTCCCCCAGTTCCATGCATTAACTACTAAATATCCAAGGCCTCAGTGATGAGAGGTCACTGGGTTCTTGATGCTGTGCCTTGGAGAATAGTCACCACATGGCAGTGCCTTTGTTATTCTGAATGGGTACGGTATTCTCCCTGCTCACTCATCATCTGACGCTTTCTACTGTGCAGTGACAGAGCACCAAAGTTCTTCCCTTTTATTCCGAGCCTCCAGAACCGTGGAAGATTCATCTCTGTTCTTTATGATGGCCCTGGCTCAGCCACTCTGTCATCGCTGTACAAAGTGGGTCAGAGCATAGTAATGTTTATAGGAACAAGATGTATGTCTACTTTCATTGTTTTTATACTCCTGTCTTTTTCTTATGCCTGATTATCTGAATTCATTCTAAAATTGAAGTTCAAACAGTGGTGTGTGGAGAAAAGCCAGCCATTTCTGCCTGTGGATAGGGACATTCACTGTGAAGACCAGGCCAATGGTAAAGACATCAGCATGGTCCCTTGGTCTTCACTACCTAGTTCTCAGCTGCACAAGCTTTTTTTCTCTAGGTTGAAATTCTTTCTACTTCTCATTATCTCCACTTTTCCAATTACAAAGCTAAGATGGTTGGCAGGCAGGGGACTGGGGGGGCACCCTTCTAGCCTGGGACCCTTACTCCTCATGTTCCGCAATTGTCTTTGCCATACAGCAGTTTGCCTCGCCATCTCTCCGTCACAGCATCTTCCCTGGCAACGTTCATGGTTGGAGCACAGTTTTCTCCTGTCTTCCTAGTCTGCTTCATCTGATGCTTATTTTCATTACACTCAGTTGCCCACATGTTGAGCCCCAGCCCCTGACATTCACATGCTGTCTCCAACTATGTCTCTGAAATCATCACCATTCTTCAGTCATTTTATTTTCCCTACCAGCTACTTCTAGGCCCTGTTCAGCTGAGATTCCTCCATTGTGCGTTCAGTTATCCTTCAGCACCTTCTCAGAGTCTCAGCCTTCTCTCGCCTCCTCTTGGCTCTGTTAAGTCAGGTACAATCCCACATTAGCCCTAACTCTGCTTTTTAGTTCTTCATTTTATATTTGGGGACTTCACTGAAGAAAATCTCGCTGTTTAGACACCCAGCCCTAGTATAGAGAGATCATGCTCCCATCCACCATTCCTTTAAACTGCAGAACTCTGGACACTCCATACAGAAGTTATTACTCCCACTTTGAGACCCTAAGCTAATACCTCTTTTTGTCTTTAATTTGTCTAGCAAGTATCTTCTAAAGGCATTTAAAATAATTCTAATTTTTACCTGTGTATCTTCACCATTATGAGTCTATGGATGTCAAAGTCAGCTGTGGGGGCTGGCTTTCTCATTCCACCAGGTAGATCCAAGGACTAGAACTCATGCCATTTTGCTGACCCCCAAAGTGCTATTGGGGCAGCTGTCATATGCTCTGGATAGGATGCTGAAGACTTCAGCTTGAGGGTGAATGCGACTCCCCACCACCACCTCAGTGGTTGGTTACCTCCTGCTGGGCACAGAGAGTAAACAGGGCAGGTCTGTGTGAGATGTGAGTACTAGAAGAAACTCAGGGAAGAAGGAAGCAGTGTGACCCTGAAGCCAGCAAAGTTCAGCGGGTCCCCAGGCTTCTCCCCAAAGCAGCCCCAAGCATCATGGCTTTCTGCAATAATTTCACTCTCTGGCTCCATCTTTGGTCCCATTTCAGCCTCTGAGAAAATATCAGCTGTGTTTCGTTGGCTCATTTCTCATGACTGTTCTCCGTGGCTGTTCATGCACCTTCTCACTCTTGCTGTGTGGAGACCCAAACCTTCCTTCCCACTGACTTCATTCCTTTGCCTTCCTGGCTGCACAGTCATCCTGTCCCTGGTTAATCTCTGTCTGACCTCTTCACTGGAGGATGCTCACTCAAGAATCTAGAAGGATTCCGTCTTCAGTTCTTCATCACTACTTCACCTTTTCTCCCTTAAACTTTAAAAAAAATAATTGGAATAATTAACATTAAATAAAGAATAGTATGTGTAGCGTTTCTATAAAAGGTAAAATTAACTTTTTAGCTTTGTACTCAGTAAAGTATTAGAAAACTAATATTTATTAAGTTCCTTGACACTGCTCTCTTTCCAAGCCTATGGCAGGAACCATCTCTTTGTTTACGTGGCTTTCACCCCTACATTTTGCCTTATGTTTAATACGTATTTATTCTAAAATATAATTAAGCATAAGTCAACATTTGTAAATATCAAACTAATGCTCTCATATTTATGTCTTATGCAAATTATTTTGTTATGATACTTGTCCATATTGATCCACACATTTTACTCTTGAGCTATATTCTGCTGTATTTGTATCTCTGTATTCCCAATACAAAAGTCAGATGCACCCATGTATGCAAGACATGCCTACAGCCCATTATCTTGGTGTTAAAAAAATTTATATATTGTAAGAAAATATTGACAATATTTTTGCATGTGTATTTTAGCTTTTGTCATCTGGTGAGTATGTACAGGATATACTCCTGTATGGAGAGTTGTAGTCGAATTGCTAGGTTCTTTGAACAGGTGAATTGAACAACTGTCAATGAGTCTGAATCCACAGAACAGCCCTGGGGAAATGCAGTGTTCTTGTGACTATAAAAGTAGAAGCAGAGGGAATAACTCAATATGATCAAAGTGGTCCAGAGAACACCTATCCCAGCCTGTGAGCAGTCACCATCCACAGCATCCACACAGAGGCAGGAAAGCTACTGGAACCCAAAGGTTGGAATGTTGCAGCCAGCATATTTATCATTTTAAAAAATCTGATTTTGTGTCACATTTCCAAAATGTCTTTGCTCATCTCACTGGCTTGTTTTACTCTAGTATACCAGGACAGTCTTCTCTTGTTAACCAGCACAACCTTGGCCAAACAACACCATGTGTGATGCTGGGGTTGGGCCCAAGTCAGACTAAGCTTGCCTGCCATGGCAGTTTGTGCATTCCTTTCTCTACCCTGAGCAGTGTTTTTCTCTGCTAAAGTAGGGAGACTAACTACTGTGCTGAGCCTCTGAAGTCAAAACCACAATTGTAGGGCTCATATTTAGACCATTGCCTTTGTGTCGCTGATTTAGAGAAGATGTGGTTAGCATCTGACTGTTGGTATTTCTAATGTTTCAAATTAAAAATAACTGCCATGTTTCTTCTATAGTAAAAATTAATTTGGAATTGCCACAAGAGTTAAATGACATCCATCCAGATATTTCTACCAATACCACCAATTAAGCATTCTCACTACTGAAGACTCACAGGATAGTAATTTGCCAACATTTAGTACTTACTATTTTTTAATGTTTTAACTAAATATAAAGGAAACTTTTGTATTTAGCAAGTTGCTTGTAAAATGGTTTGTTTAGCTGGCATTAATATTTGACAGATGACATTTCTACCAAAGGAGAAAAGTCAGAACATGTTGAGAGGCCCAGGATTTATTTTTAATGGATAATTGATAGAGTTTACTTGTTTGCTTTCTGCCTGTCAATAATTATTAACTCTTATAAGAATGTACCAGGAGAAATGCTGGCATGTCTATAGACAAGGTACAGAGGCATTCTCTTCTAGAATCTTCTCTAGAATGAGTAGTTATATGGCTTCTACCATCATATGTACAAATGTTAGAAATCATCAGACATCCTTGTACAATACTGTAGTCCTAGCTCTGAAGAGGTTCCATTAGGGATGCAAGTTTGAGGGCTGGCTGGGCTACATGGTTTTGAGACTTTGTCTCTAGGGGAAAAAAGATAAATATTCTTAGAATCTTGCTTGATATACTCAGAAGCCTCCAGTCTGTACTGGGAGACACAAAATCCCTTGTATAACTCAAGCTGTGTGATGAACCTGTGGACTCTGAATTCGAAATAATAGACATGTAGTATACATGTTAAGTCTCTGATAATGAAAACAATAAGATCCAACTTGCCCAAATCAAATAATAAAGATATTTGCTTTAAGAGATGAGAAAACATTCCTAGTGAAGGAGTCTAAGAAAGGAGTCACTTTGAACATGGCTGCCCTTTGGTTTCTTAGTTGATTATTAGAGGCACAGTCTCTACACCAATTGCTAATCACATAGCCAGATTCAAATCTGACTCATTTGCTAGAGCCTTGTGGTAGTCTCCCAGAGGCTCAGGTATTTGAACACTTGGTTTCCAGATGGTGGTGCTGTTCGGGGAGGCTTTGGAAACTTTACAAGATGGAATCTTGCAAGAAGTATGTCACAGGGGAGTGGCTTTGGAGGCTATACCTCTTTGGTTTTTATTAAATTCAGTAGTTGCCCCTTAAGTAACTACTGTCCTAATCAGCAGTTGCAACTCTGCAGCTTCCAGCAGTGGGTCAGCCACAAAGGCCATCACCAGGTGGGAATTCTGTTCCCTCGGGTACCAGCTCTATCATGGCCACGAAAGGGAACTTTATCTAGATCTCTATTCCTCTATAGAACTCAGAATTCAAAGGTTGAGGTGAAATTCTTCTCAGAGAGGCTGAATAGCAAGTAGCTCACCTTCTCTCCTAGCTTTTGTCTTCTGAAAATGAGGCATCCTTTTGCTTAAGAACCCTAGCTCCAAACACTTCCTCCATACCACTTCCTATCAGCTACTGGCTGACTCAGCCTCCTGACTCCAGGTTAATTTTGTTTAATCAAACAAATGTAACATAATTTTGCATCATTAAACAAATACTCCAACAGCATAAATGAATATAACTCATCTTAAATTAATATTCCACTGCAGTCTCCCTATTTCCTATTCTCTCCGGTTATTTGCATGTTTATGAAAATGTGATCAAGCCAGGCAGTGGCTTCTCTGTCAAGATGGACTTTAACTCTCTAGAACCATGAGTCATAACAAACCCTTACTTCCCTAAGATACTGTACCTGTACTCTGATGCTTTATCTCAGAAACAGAAAAGTAACTAATATAGCTATATCACCAAAGTGTCATTTCTTCTTATTGTGACTTGAAGGTAACATACAATTTAAATTTTTTTCCCATAGAAATATATTGTCTGGCTTATGATGTGCTGTAGTGTATACAAAGATGCATACAATATTTCATCAATTTTATTATTGATTACAAGTTGGAGTGGCAATATTTATGATGGACTGGGTTAAGAAGAATGCATCATTAGAGTAAATTTTATTTTTAGGATGATTACTGGCTTTTATTCTCTTGTATATAAAAGTTTACTTTATTACATTTTTATCTTTTCTTGTACACATTTATGGGATATAGAATAGTAATCTAGCCCATGTAGATAATGTATAATGATCTAATCAGGGCACTTAGTAATACCATCTCCTTATACATTTTTTCACCTGTAACAATTGTATATATTTATGAGCTGCTTTATAACAATTGGCATAAAACTTCCATTGTTGTGGAATTATGTTTTATTCATAAAACACAGAGACTGTGCATGCTAAAATTACATTGTTTTCTGTTGTTTGTTTTGCTTGTAAAAGAAGAGCTATGAAAACCAGACATTTATACAGGCCTTCAGCTGTAGATTTTTCTTTAGAGCTATAGTAATAGCATTAATTAATAGTTGTTATTTAAAATATTGGAAATATATGGTTGGGAAAAAAGAGAGAGACATGAATTGGGCCAAAAAATGTTGGATAAATACTACTTTATTTTCAACAGAAGACACAGACCACAGAGAATTAAGTTAGAAATCTGTGCACTGATCAGGGGAGCTGGCACTTCTAGAATAGACCATTAAGGAAGATGAATCCTTGGAGAAAATGATCATCATTTTGAAGACAGCAGATCTGAGAAGACTAATAAGTTTGAAAAGAAAAATTCACGTAGCTAAATGGATCACTAACCCTAACCCTGAGCCTCTGTCACCAGCTGAGCTCATGAGGTCATGAGGACATCCTTTTCAATTAGACCTCTCTCTGTCTCTGTTTCGCTCTCTGTCTCTCTCTCTCTCCCCCGCTCTCTCCTCCCCCTCTCTGTGTGTGTGTGTGTGTGAAAGTATATATGAGTATATGAGTGCATGTGTGTGTAAAGGCCAGAGGTCAACCTCAGATATTGTTCCTTAGATACTGGCTATCCACCATGCTTTTCAACATAGCATCTCTCACTGGGACCTGATGCACTCCAGCCCATTAGGTGAGGCTGACTGATCAGGGAATCTTAAGGATCTGTTTATCCCCTCAATACTGAAGTTATACAAGAGGTGCTATCATGCATGCCTTGCTACATGAATTCTGGGGACCAAACCCAGGCCGATGTGTTTACCCTGTAAGAACTTTAACAATGATGTCATTTCCCCAATTCTAGCAGACTCAGCTCAATAAGTGTGCTGAGCAGAGTAATCTGAAACTATGTGCAAATGACTTTTTCATTTGCACAGAAATGTCTCAGCTACATCTTGAGGAGAAATGGCCCTTTGAAGTGGTCTTTCCCCCAAGTCTCAAAACAAATTCTTTCATTTAAAAAAATGCCATGAAACCCTTAGATGTACAGAAGCCCTGACACCAACATCCTGGCCACTTCCTAACTCAGAAAATTACATTGTGTTTATCGATGTTCTTTTCTTGTGGTTCTATTTTTCCAAAGATAAATGACTTTGGTTGGAATCTAATTTCCTCTTAGAATTAATGTTGCAAAATTAATGGCCACCTGATCACGTTTCAAAGGGTAAATAAATGACCATCCTTGGTATGGGTCAGGGTCAGTGGAGACTCCTGCGTGACTCACGAGAAATGAATGAGCACAAGTGAGTGAACCTTTGGCCAAGAAGCCATGAGCAGTCCTGAGGGCCTAGCAGGAGGAGCTGGACAAGTTGCTTTTCTTTCTCCTAATCTACTCAATAGTTGCAGCTTCCAGGAATCATTAGAGCTGAGGCTGCTACGGGAAGGCAATGGTGGGTCTTCATGGACCCCCTAGCACTCTTGGTACTTACGCACCACAGTGTGAGTTTCTTTAGGGCAGGGGCCAGGTTGCCTAGACTTAAGATAGTGTGTGCAATGAGAAATGGGCTCTGTATTTGTGGGTAAAACAAAAGATGGGAGGGAGAGAGGCAAGAAAAGGAGAGAGGAAGAGGAAGGAGACGAGGAAGAGGAAGGAGACGAGGGAGAGTGGAGTGAATAGGAGAAAGAACAAGAGGCAGGGAGACAAGAAAGAAGGTCAGGACCCCACGGCAAGCTCATTAAACCTAAGACAGGAAATCCAGTTTGCAGATGTTAACATATGTGAGCATCCCTATTTCTATCCTTTAGGCCATAGAAAAGTAAATGACCTTCTAGGGATCAGAGTGAGGTTTCCCCGGGATTTTATATTGTAAGTTTCTTATGTGAGTATAGGTGTTTCCTTTGGAGAATCATGAGCCTGTGGTCATCAGAACCATCAGACCTGACCACCTACCCTTATAATGGATGTCCTGCCTTCAAATTTGACAGTCCAGCTGGGATAGCACTTTGGAAAGGTGAGGATTGCCACAAGAGACTGCTATAGGAATTTCAACACTGACACCAACAAAACCTAAAATGGAACCCGGGTTGGGATTCCTTCTTTCCCATAGTTGGGTTGCTTGTCATGGTTCTGAAACATGAACCACATATGTTCCAGGCTTGAGACCATATTCAGAGGGAGTTCAGTCTGTCTTTTTATCTATCTAAGACAACCATGCCTAATACTCCAGTGTGATGCCTCTATAGTCAGCCAGACTGTATTCAGATCCTGCAACAGACAGATAGACAGAAACAGGATCTCAAGTAATACAGACTGGTTCAAACTCGCTGTGTGTCTCAGCGTGGCTTTGAACTCCCCCCACCCACCCTCCACTCTCCAAGTGCTTCGGTTACAGGCCTGAGTCACTAACTCAAGTTTTATAGCAGGCTAGGGTTACATGTTAGGTGAGGAGCCTACTAGCTGAGCTACATCCTCAGTACCTGCTCCTTATCTAGATTCTGTAACTCTTGTGATCTTAGGAATGGTGCTGTACTATGTCTTCATTTCTTTCCTAGTAAAATCAGGTATAAACGAGACACTCATATAATGGGGTGCTCTGAGATTAGACCTATTTCATAGACTATATTAATGAACTGATAGACATGAAATGCTTAGGTCTCCAAATTACAAGCTATTCTTAAAACGTCTAATTTCTATGTATAATGTTTAACATTTAAGCAGTTCTTAAATTCTATACTTCTTCACAACTTCAACACAAAAGGAATAGAATGTGATGACTCATTGGGTTGTATAAAAATATACTGAATTCAGGCCACATCTGGAGCTGGGGGCCGCAGTTGGAGAAAGCTGGCTGTCTATTAGCCTTCATCTCAAGCCTCAGACTGTCCACAGAAGGACTGTACAAGCAGCCACCTAAACACATATAGCCCAAGCCCCATGCTCTGGTAAGACTCTGCAATGTAGGTCCCAGTGTCTGCTTTTGAAAATAACACATTGTACACTCTGTGGTCCAGGCTCAGATACATCACTTTCTGTCCTATGGCAGTGTCTAGAGCACAGCCATATTCCTCTGACCATGCTGTCTTCAGTCTTCTGAGGACAAGCAAACAAAGCATCAAGGCTCAAGACTGAGGTCTGAATCCCCATTGCACAGCTACAGACTGTGGGTTTGGATAGCTCTCCTTGGTGAATCTGAAAGTATTCTGTGTGAACAAGTTCAGAAGGCTGTGCTTCCCCTCTGGGGTGACAGCAGCATTGGGGTGGGAAGGCTACCCCTCAGGACTTTCTCTTCTCTTTCTACCTCACCACTGTGACAATGCTGTTGGCTGTCATCTACATGCTTGAAGTTCAATGCCCACCAACCAAGTTCTCCCTATATTTGTAGAGGTGAGAAGTAAGGTCATGTCAAGGCTGGCAAATGAGCAAATACAAGCATTTTTTTATCCTCATGATGGCTGGCAGAAACATTTCCTGAAAACAGGAAGGTTTGATTTCTGCCATTTAGAGTGGCTGTCTTCACCCAAAGCCTCTATGGCCACATTCCTCATGACCTTTCTTCATTAGATAGCATGGAATGTTCACATACCTTGGAGGTATGACACACTGACTTTCTCTTATGTAACAGTCATATAATAATGACCTTTTATGGATAAATTAATGGCAATCTAAAAATGTTATTTAAATCATATAAAATGTTTCAGAACCAGACTTTTACATAAGCAAAGTGACCACACTTAGCAGTTGCCACCTGTCTTATCACACTAAATGTCACACAGGGACACAAATTCTGAACAGACCTAGATACAGAGAGCAAAAAGCCAATGCAATAGTTGTCTTGCTTGATGGTATAATCAGGGGGTGTGGCCATTCCCTTTGAAGGTGCTCCTAGGCATATCATATGGTTTGGGGACAGGAATGGAACCCCAAGAGTGACAAGTTTATTCCAAACACGTGCAAGCAGCTGAGCCCTTGGGCAATGTTATACAACTGGGACTTCCAGAATGAACTGTGCTGTGAAACACACTGTTTATTAAGGGACAAGTAATAAAAAGTGCTAATTGAAGTTGACATGCATATTACCCTGTATATCGCAGAAGTTGTTTATGACTTAGAACAGAGGTCAGCGAGCTTCCTCTGCAAGGGACAGATAGTAAATATTTTAATTCTCTGTGGCCATCTGGCCTCTGTCTCCACCACTCAACTCAATCACTGTGGTATAAAAGAAAGCTGGCATGGATAATGCATAAATGAATAAGAGTTGTTCTAATAAAACTTTATTTATAAAAACAGACAGCTGCTTGGATTTAACCCACAGGCTATGCTTTACCAAACCATGAAAACTTTTACAAGAATATTTTATTACTGATACTGTTTAGAATTACTGAAATTTATTGGATATTTTGTTTATAAATTTTCTGCAGGAAAGGCACCCACATTCTGAAAGTGGGTTTCCCTCTCCACTGCCAGCCTGCAACTCCCCATTATTTACATGTGACTCTTGAAGACAAGCACAAGGCCCAGTTCATCCTGGTGGCCCAGGGACCTAACAGAATGCCTGTATACTGAGTATGTTCAATAAATATTCTTAAAATAAATTTACTCAGGTAAAGTTAAATTTCAAGCAAAGTTTATGTTAACTAGTTATATAGTTCATTCCATATAGATCCCCACAGACTAATAAAATAAATCATTTTATACAGAGTAGGTAAACCTGGCTATAATTATTTTTCTTCATCCAAACAAGCACCTTTTATATGCCACAAAACATTGTGCCATGAACAATAAAATAAATAAGTCACTTATTTATATAGTTGGATACTTTTATTCCAACAAGTAGATGAAAATCGTCCATTCTGCCTTTTTGTTTAGTTTTGTTTTTAGTATCCGTCTTATCTTTTACTGGACTGGTCAACACTTTCTACCTGATATAGGTCTTGTTTCTGCTGCAGACTTTGTGACTTCAGCATTCCTGCTGGGCTAGGCTCTGCCGGGGCAGAGCTCCCACAGAGAAGTCCCCAGGTGTCAGCACTGTGCACATCTCTGTCTGTGCCCTCTACCAACTGTCCAGAAGACTTTGACCACACTGCTTTAGAAGAATAGATGCTGTGGCCCAGGGAGGTTCCTGACACAAACTTCAGCCAGCTGTTGACATTGGCTTGCTTTGTATGGTGTCAGGATGACACCTGCCTCTTCTCCTGTCTCATCTCCTGGGCCCCGTAAATGGCTTGGCTTTACTAGATGCCCCTTAACCATTAATTCCTTCTGCACTCGGCATGTGTATATCTTTGCATTTTCCTTTTGAGACCCGAGTATTACTAAAGTTGTTAGGGTCAGAGTCTGGGCCCTGGAAGCCCTCACAAGCTAAACTCAGACACATATAATTAATGAGTCAGTGAAACAGACACATTTGAAAAGCAGAAAAAAGAAAGTTATTCAGTGTGGCCATATTGGGAAGAAAGAAAATGAGATCCTGTAAACCCTCAAGTTCATCATCAGGGTCTTAACAGGAGGTTTAAATAGAGAGAAAAGAGTTAATAATATATATAATGTAGCAGACCAAGTCATAATATGGTCATGCCCATCTCTGACCCATCATTTTCAGCTCCAGCCCCTCCTGTAAGGTATTCTAAAAGGTTCTTAGCACACTGTGAGACCTCTTTACTGGAGACACATTCCTCCTCTGGATAGAGTTAGGGTTGGGGTTAGGTTTTTCTCCCTTTACCCCAACATGGAAGTCCTGGAAAGGCATAATTTCTAGGGTACCAGTCTCAATAATCTAATAGCTGATATGTAAGGCATAAGTGGTTCTTTAGAACATCTTCTTCCTCCACTTGGACATGTACACAGGGCAGAGGCTAGAAGGGGAAGCACCACAGGACAGCATGAAGAGAGTTTTCTGAGATATTTAGCCTGATCAAAGGTGTTTTCTTTCACAGTTCACCTGGCTGCCAAACAGGAACAGGGGTCAAGTGACTGCTTTGGGGACTCAGTGTGGAAAGTCCATGAGATGACAGGGCGCATGAGAAACACCACACCCAGCTCCAGGAAACTCTATATATGATCTTGGAGTATTGTTTTTCAGGTGATAGTGTCTGGTGTCAGTGTCCCTCTGGGGTGAGGAAGCACAGCATTCATGGGATGGTTGGATTCAATCGTCTTTCTGTCCAGTGGAGTCTCCCTGTTTTACTATTAGCTCTTTGTGGTTTGCTGATGAGTTGACCAGGCAATGTGGCCTGCATGTCGGGATCTCCTGATCATCCTCTAGGCTCCACAGCTCCGCAGCTCCACTCCCAGGCAGTTCTTCCATTCTATGTATCTTCTGGAGCATGTCCGTGGTAGTGAAGCATGAGTTCATGAAGTCACAAGGTCACAAGGTCTGGCAAGGGTGGCACAGACCCCTCACCCCCATGCTGGGGTAGAAACGAGTCCTCTTTCTCTCTTAGTGGGTGCCAGCGATGAGCAATGTAGCCCAGGGATGAGAGTGACACAGTGCTTTTCTCCTGGTCTCCAGATGACGGAGAGTGAGCTATCAGGGAACAACCGTATGAGATGGTAGTGGGGTGGAGACTAAGCTAGCTCGGGGTTCTCTCAGACATCAGAGGCACCACTGCCAAGTTGCTAGTCAGCTTTCCAATGCTGTGATAAAATACCAAAGACATTTATCTCAAGGGAGGAAAAGGATTTTGGGCCCATGGGTTCTAAAGGTTCAGACAATGGTCAATTGACTCATCACTTTAAGCCAAAGTTTGTGGAAGAACAAAGTGGCTTATGTTACTCTGGTCAGGAAGCAAAGAGGCTAAGATCCCAGCATTCCCTCAAGGGCACATTCCCAATGACCTAACTTCCTCCCTTCTGGATCTATCTTCTAGAGGACGGGGTTCAAGCCTTTAGCTACAATACAGATCCTCATGGAGAAGGGCCTGGAAGGACTGCTGTGTGTTGAATCTCAGCCAGTGGACACAATTTGGCCAGATGTGATCAGGTGGATGAAAGCAGCCAATGACAACAGTTTCCCATATTAAAGCAGTTTTCTTAAGCATCTGGCTATGGGACATATTCCATAAACAATTTTTACCAGAAGTTTGAGTTCCCACATGCCTGATTTTTCAAGCTTTCAAAGTCTTTAGAGCATTCCAGGAAGTCAGCAGGGAGATAGGAGGAAAGTGGGTACGGAGTCCTGGCCTAAGCTCTGGGCTGGAATGAGCAGCTCCCAGATGTGTGCCAGCCTTTCTTGACCCTATCTGTCACTCACTCCCCTGCAGCTCAGCTTAGCTGAAACACAACCCCTGAGGCCACTTGTTCCCAAAAGAAGTGGTGTCATGGGACACTGGATGGCTCCTCTGCTTAGCACCTCTTACCCAGTTCACTCCAGAAAATGAAAGTTCTGGTTCAGTAAAAGCTCCCACCCACGCTCCCCAGAAGCTGGACAAAGGCAAAGAGGGTAAGAATTAATAGGAAACTCAGAGAAGCAGGTGCGGCTAGACACTTTCCCCTACCTGTTGCAGATAGGGACACTGGAGTGCAATCCCAGAGAGAAAATTGATATAAAGAGGCAGGCAAAACTCAACATACAATGACCCCATGTGGCAATGAAAAGACCCAGTCTTTCCATCCTCCAACCTCAGATGGACAAACAGCCCAACCAGACTCTGTGAGACTACATAGCACTGATAATCAAATTCCACCTGCCTGTGCCCCATTCATGTTCTTTAAGCACTACTGTAGACATCCAAGCATGGTCCATGCTGAGAGCATCACAGGGAGGCATTATGGATATGGACTCCCATGACTGATGTCCTGAAGTCAGGTCTCCTCTCTGCCCGCTTGAGCCTTGCAGTCTTCATCAGAGGGGTCCTCTCCCTGAAGTCTGCTTTTCTCTTTTCTGAAATGGAATATTGCCATCTTTTCTATGCTATACAGCCCCCTGAGACCACACACAGAAGATGTGCCCTCATCCATGCTGGGTAATGCCTTCTTGAGTATTTACTGATATTTTGAGTTGTTATGTATGTATGTGTGTGTATGCATAAACACTAAAAGGCTAAAAAAGGAAACAACTAGTGTGTTCTCCTTTCATTTCTATTCCGAAGATCTGATGATTATTCAGAACATAGAGGGTTTCTTTCTTGACTATTATATGTGCAACTATTACACAAGACTTTTTAAAAGGGTCTGTGTGCACGGACACATGTACAATATAGACACAGTCAGTTGGTAGGTGGTTGGATAGTTGGTTGGTGGGTTGGTTGGTTGGTTGGTTGGTTGGTTGGTGGGTCAGTGAGTTTGCTGGCTAGTTAGTTGCTTGGTCTGTGGGTCAATGAGTTGTTTGTTTGTTTGTTTGGTTGGTTGGTTGGTAGGTTGGTTGGGTAGGTGGGTAGGTGGATGGGTGGGTGGGTGGGTGCTTCATTTGTTGGTTCATTGGTGGATTGCTTGGGTGGTTGGTTAGTTGGTTGGTTGGTCAGTGGGGTCAGTGAGTTGGTGGTTGGTTGGTCAGTGGGTCAGTAGGTCAATTGTTTAGTTGGTTGGTTAATGGGTTGGTTGGTTGGTTGGCTGTAGATGTTTTCTGAAGTCCCTGGAACAGGACCTGTTAGGAACTCTATCTCTGATGTATATGCCTGGCCTTTAACTCTTCCATTCTTCTGTTTTACATGTGTTAGAGATGCTTCATGATACTCTATATAGTTTTGCCTTATTAATTAAATATCATTCACTACAAAACTGAATTACTATACTGCCATAAACAATACTAAAATATTTACCATTAATAGGCTTCTCTGTGCTTATAAATCTCTAAAAAATAGGCAAACTTAAGGCTTTATGAAAAATACTAGATTTTACTTTCTAAGATGATTCCTTTTTTACAGACCACAGGGTGGAGTATAGAGAACAATTCCTCAACACAGGGATGGAGTGGCATGTCACTATTTATGAGTTGACAGTTGTCACACAGAGAAACAACCTTGAAACAACGATTGCTCATAGGTCCTAGACAAATACTTGTCTCCACTTCCATGGTCCCTGTGAATATCTAGTCAGACACCCCCTTAATTATAGTGAACCACTCACTTGTAACAGAAACTCTCCTATGTTACCTGAAGAAAAAAATAGAAATGTAAATGCTGACTATCTTGACCAGCAACCACAGCTGTAGATTGCCTCTGTGGAAGGGAGAGTCAGTTTTCACTAAGGGTGTGGCCCCTGCTAGGTTCACCATGCTCCAGAGGATGGCCCACCACCCAGGGAGTATATAAGCAGCACAAACCAAACATGTTAGGGTCTTAAAAAACAAAAAAAGGAGGATGCAAAGTTGGGGTTAGGGATGTGAGGGGCAGTTTTGAAAGAGGTGAGGGAGGAGTAAAATGTGGATCTGATCAGATGCATTGTATGAAATGTTCAGAGGATAAGAAAAATATTGTACTACCCCCCCCCAGTGTGTGTGTGTGTGTGTGTGTGTGTGTGTGTGTGTGTGTGTGAACTAAGGTACTCCAAGGCCATGGCATGGATTTGTAAAGATCAGAGACCAGCCTCAGGTGTCCTCCCTTACAGATACCTTGTCTGAGATGAGTCATCATTCTTGGGACACTGGGATAGGCCATGCTACTTTCATACTTTTATGGCTGGGTACCATATTTGATGCTCTAGAAATTTTATGGGCATAAATGTATGGCACAATTTTTTTATATAAATGAATGACACTTTATGTGCACATGGATGTATACATTTTTAAATTTGAGTTTTAAAATTAATCATTCTTTGAGAATCACAGACATGTGCATGTTTTATAGCATTCTGTTTGCTCTCAGCTTCTCCCTCCCTCATCCCTTTTGCTTCCCTGCGGCTCCTACCCCTTCCACCTTGTAGTCTTTCCCCCACATTCTTGCCTTTCTTTATTCTATTCATGTCCTTCTGAATTTTACCAGGTCAGTTTGTTTGGATTCAGACTACCTAGTGGAGCCTGGCCTTTTCACACAACTAAGGACGGTGGCTATCTCATTTCTGGAGCACGTCAGTAGCAGTAGCTCATCCATAGGTACCATGAGCTCCCCCTTGACCCAAGATTGATGGTGAGAGGGCCTTGCTTGTGCAGACTAGTGCAATTAGCAACAGCCTCTGTAAGGACACTAATGCATTGACTGTGTAATGCCTGGTAGATGGGATTTCAGTGCTGTTGTCTCCGTGTTACACTCTTTGCTCTTCTGTTCTTTTTTCAAAGCTCTCTGCCCTTAGTAGAGTAGTATAATTGATTTGTTGGGAATGAGATCTTATCTATCACTTATTCTCAGCATCTTAGCCGGCCATGAGTAACTTCTGTTCACTGTGAAGAGGCTTTTCTGACTAGGACTACAGAGTGGTCCTTGAACCAGGAAATAAACATAGATATTTAGAAGGCAGTTTGAAATGGTATCTGTCTAATGTAGGTTGAATCATCTACATGACACAACCTAACATCACCCAGGAAGTCTCAATGAGCATCTATAAATTCAGGCTGTCCTGTAGACATGTCTATGAAGGCCTCAGGTGTCCTTAATTATATTGCTGGAGATGGAAACACCCAGCCCACTGTGAGCAGCACCATTCCCTGGGTTTGAAACTGGTGAGAGTGAGCATAGAGGCCTGCATGTATTCATTTTTCTCTGCTTGACTATAGATAGCATGTGGCTAGGTGACTTTACTGTCACCTTGATTTCTCTGCTGTGATGGACTACAATCTGTGCTTCTGAACAAAAACAAACCCTTCTCCCTGAGTTGCTTTTTATTATGGTAATTTATCACAGCCACGGAAATGAAACTAAGACCTATCTATATAAACTTCAATAGTAATTTTCTTCCCAGAGCCTATGGCCTCTCAGAGCATGAGTTTGGACAAGGCTTCCAGTACTGTTGTAAATGATTTCTGCCTGGACTTTCTGGTCTAGCTCAGAGGTTCAGACCCACAGTCCTACAAAACACACTCAGTCCTACAGAATCACACAGACACTTGTATTATTTTTACTGATTGGTCTAGGGCCCAGGCATATAATTTGCTAACTCCTTAATCTAAAATCAACCCATTTTGTTCAGCCACACAGTTCGGTACCTTTTCTTATAGCAGCATTTCAGCTTCTTTCTTCTGTGTCTGCTTCTGTCTCCTTGTCGTGTCTGTGGTGGCAGCTCTCTGGCATCTGTCTCTGTTCTTCCTGCACTCAGAGTTTTTAGTCTGGTAGCCCTGCCCACACTTCCTGTCTGCCTTTTGACCAATCAGCTTTTATTAAACCCATAAGCAGGATAAATATTTACATTACCAGCATAATTCCACTACACAGTACAGTACCAGGCATAGGTTCCCTTCTGTGTAGTGGGCCTCATATCTAACCATGGAGTAACTTTATACTTTTATGTGGTCATGCTGTGTGTTCATGTCTTCATGAGCAGATATACACTTATGAGCACATGCCCTTCATAGTGAGCACTGGGACAAGCGCAGAAATGCCTATGGTGCATTCATTCATTTGCTTCATATCTATAGATCAACCATACCATTGTGTCTGCACAAGTGGTCTCAATGTGAGGAATTACAGTAGAAAGGCAGTTCGTGACTGGGCCAAAACCAGAACATGCTTAAACAGGGGGACTGCAAGGAACTCTTGCTTTGCTTTGAGGAACCCTCCTGGCTTTGTGCTCAGTCCAATGGAAAGACCCTCCTCACTCCCCAAGTTCATCAATCTCATCTCTATCCAATGCCATGGAGAGCTGTCAGGGAGGGAACTGATGCCGGATCCCCATAGCAAGAATGTCAGAAAGGGTGGGCTCTGAAGTGGAATGGTACTTTCCAGGAGCCACTGCAAGTGTCATATTAAAATGTCTGAAAGATTCCAATACCAGATGATCAATTTGTCTTTGATCTAATATTGATTTTAGGATATGTCAGCAGATGGGCTAAATTAAAAAACAAAAAACAAAAAAACAAAAAAACGAAAAACTTTACCCTGTTTCCATCTGTCTTTCAGTCTATCTCTGGAACATATCACAGGAAATAATTCATGTGAAGTTGGTCAAATTTAGAACCTTTGGCTCAAAAGATAGTTCTTATAATCTGAGGTGGATTTTGAGGGAATATTTTAATCTTCTAAACCCCAAACATACCAAAGTATATTATAAGGACCTGGATTCATTCTGGGGACAGGGCCCAGTTCTGTGAGTGAACTTCTGCAGCAGCCAACAGATTCAAAGTTTAGATTCGTGCCAGAAAACTCCAATGGCTGTTGCACCTTACCCCTTTGTCCAATCCTGGAATGTCAAGGTGTATCACATCTTGATTCCGTAGGTTTTTCTTTAAAAACTCCATCCATTGGGACAATGTTCTCTTACTGGCTTCTACTGTGCAGAGCTGGGTGATCAACCCAGGTTCTCATTCTCTGTAGGTAGTAATAAAATCCCCACTCATAACAACGTGTCCAGCCTCCCTGGTGGAAATTCTTGCACGCGAGCATAACAATATGTGAATAAATGGTTTGTATGCACAGAGGTACAGAGAATGTAAAATAATGTGGTTTGCATGAAAATATCTCCATAAACTCATGTCTTTGAACACTTGGTCACCAATTAGTGGCAGTGTTTGGAGGTGCTTAGGAGGTGTGACCTTGGAGGAAATACATCACCAGCAGCCCTGGGAGGGACACGTTAATGTTTGAAGCTAGGCCAGTTTCACTTCTCTTCCATTTCTGCTGGCCTTCATGTTTGTGGTTCAAGCTTGGCCTGCTGCCATACTTCCCCACTCTGTTAGTGATGGACTCTTATGCCTCTAGAACCATAAGATAAAATAAAACTTTAAGTTACCTTGGCTGGAATATTTTATTCCACCAACAGAAACATAACCACTAAAAATAATAGCTCATAACTCTGCTTTCCCTGGGAGCCAGCAAACACTACCTGAATCATAGGAATTTCCCCTTGATACATGCCCCAGATGAGATATATTTTCAACCTTTGAACCTCTTATAGATGCTTTTCTGATGAGTGAATGAGCCCATGGGTGAGGCTTTCGCCTTGTGTTGTTTGTGATACCCAATGTGCTCTCTTCATTCATCAATCTTTCATCTGTGTCCCACCTTCTTTCTGGGACCATCTTTGTCCCCTGAGTGTGTGCTCCAGAGAAGGTCCATTAGTGCGAGTCTAGTGGGAAAAGCTCTCCCTGTCGCTCATCTGTTGTTCACTTCACTGACAGGCATTTCCACAGGGCACCCTGCACTAGTTAAGGGTTATTTACTTCCAGCCTTCTGTGATAGAATTGTCCTGCCTTTGAACTCCCACAGCTACCCTGTGGGGAAATCAGATGCCTCCCTAATTGTGGCTCTTTGGAGGCCATTTTTCTTTTCTCTGTATCTTTTAGGTTCAAAGACATTTTAGCTGGAGATTCACCGAGGAGCTCCACTCTGAGGCTTGGTAGTCTCAGCAATTCAAGAGAAGTTTCTATGTCTGTTTTCAGCACTGTCTCCTTCCACAGTCCCACTGAATGCTTGCTCTGTAGTTTACCAGTCATGCCCCCCCAACACACACACTACTTTCCACCTACAAGTCTACGCTCAGTCTCTTTTTATCAGATTCTCCTGCACTTCAACACTTCTTTCCCCTGCAGAATCTAATCTGTACTGAGTTTCGAATTGTGTTTATCAGAGATTTATTCTCAGGGGATATGCTTGCTTCTTTTTAATTCTGATTTATCAGTTTATAAAGCTTCTTTTACTTATGTTTTCAAGTCCATCTTTTTTGAAAGTCTATTAAGTATATTTCTATTGTGTTTCTTCCAGTGTCTTTTGGTTGTGTCTGCTGGGTGTGGTTTCTGCAGATTCTCGCTCACAATACCTTGTTTACTTATCTGTTCCCTGGTTCGCTTTCCTTCTCTTTACACTTACACATTTTGGAACTTTCTTTGAAGCCGGAGGCTCTTTCTTTGAAGCGTGTGCCTCTCCTAAAAGCATTCCCTTTGAAGGTGCTTTAGCCTTGAGAAGATCTGCCTTTACTCCTGCCAAATACCCGGGGCCACTGCCAATCTGGCCTCAGAATGTCAAATTCTTAGCTTGATGCTCTGCAGCCCACATTCATGCTAGGAACTGGAGCTCAAACCTGTGTGGAGGATGAAAATACATTCTCGGAATTCTCAAAGAATACTTCCTCCTCTTCCCAGAATCAGAATTGATGCAGGGATAAGTTCCTAGACACGCACACTTGGGAGAGAATACTGTTTGCTTTACCCATCACTGATGTTGCTGGTCTTTGAAGATTCCTGTGTGATACGAGCTCATCTAGCCATCAGCTGACCATTAAACCAAACTCAAAGCTTTAGTCCCCTAAGCAGCCAGACACCTTCCAGCTGCGGATGGCTCTGGCAGCCGCCTCTCTGGAGTTCTGTGTTCCTGCTTAGCTTCTGTTTATTTATATTATTTGTCACCTGGGGCTTTCCCTAAGCCATGATCCTAAAAGCATTTGATATTTTATAGAGATATTTGCTTGCTTTGAAAAGAGAAAGTTTTAGACTGCCCTGGGAGCCATGATGTTAGGCCTTCACAAGTGAGGCCATCAGATGGTCCATGGAAATAACAGGCTTTGTGTGACCTGAGTGGGAAGAGACAGAAGCGGAAAGAGAAAATGACTAATGTTCATGGGTCCTGCCCTGCTTAGCCAGCAGTGCCATGCTCACCCAGTACTTTGAAGCAGGTACATTTTTCCCTCAGAAATTCATCCTCCGCAGTAAAGAACTGATCCACATACATGGAGCTGATGCCGTTATCCACACCCACTTCCCCTTCATAAAGCATATCTTTATTCAGTACCCTTTATTTCTCATAGGAACACCTTTCTCTAAAACTCAGAAAGTTTTTTGGTGTCTCCTAAACAGCATAAGACAGAGTTCTGCCTTCTCACTCTGTGACAGACAACCTAGAGACGTTCTAAAGTTCTAGATAATATTTGGGAGGTTTATTACCAGTGCTTTTCTAGCTGTCGTTTACCTAATTTTCTCTTCCATGTGCCTTTCATCTGTCTATGTATCTATGTACCTATCTGTCTGTCTATCTATCTTTCTATTATCTATCAATCATCTATCATTTTCCTTTCTTTTCTCTTTCTTCCTATTCCTTATCTTTCATCTATTTTCTCACTCACTATCTATTATCTATCTTCTTATGCATTATGCCTCATTTTTTATCTATCATCTATTTACTTACCTGTCAGCTATCTCCAGCCTTGCTTACATGTAAGCCTATCTTATCTATCTCTTTGAAAATTGTAAATAAACTACTTAGCTGGAAGGAGAGACTGTGCCCTTCTCTATCTTTGTAGCATCCTCATGTCCCAGCACAATGCATAAAAGAGTAAATGTTCACTGTGACTCTATATGTATCCTAAAATGCCTCTGAATGAATAATCACCATTATTCATCATTACAGAATCAAGATATGCTCACAGTTGTCGGTGGCATGCTGAGTCATATTGTGTTGATGCCTGTGGAGGCACCTGTTTTGAAGTTTAGGATTCCAATCCACTCATGCCATGTCAACCACATCTCTTTTCCACCAAGTCAGCATGCCCCCCCCGTTGTTTATTTTAGCACCTCTTCTATTCCTCTCTGGTATGTGAAAGAGCTTGAGTCACAATGTCAGCATATCTGAATGTAATCTGCTCACATTCTCTCAGGTCTAAGGCTAGGGATATATCCCACCCCACTAGATCTGTTCCCAAAGACACTATTTGCTGGGGACACCCCAGTATGCATGTTTATCGTCATGTGAGGTATTGCAATCTTGCAAATTTATAGGGTTTAGTGATGAGTTATTTTTCTATAAGAGGGAGGCCCTGTGTGTGCCTTGATAGTCCATTCTTATGCATTCACTGAAGAAAGTCAAAATGTTGTTTCTTTTTAGCGTCCTTCTGAAGGTTAAGTTCCACTAGTGGCTTTGAGAATGTTCATTTCCTTCCCCAGCTAGATCATCTTCAGAAAGGGTTTAACCTTGGAGACAGGAACTCACCATGGCCCTCACTTGCTTCCCAGCCCTAAGGAGAGACACAAAAGTAAAAAGTGAGTCTTTTCGCTCTCCTGTGATGGAAGTCTAGACCCGTCTTTTTTAAGTGGGGGCCAGTTTTTTGTGAACACAGCCTCTTGCCAGTTTGCATCACATGGTCCCATGTATGTGAGGAGGCAGGTTCACAGCCTTGAGAGAACTCTCTTGAAGCATCAGCCTACTTCTGTACAGTTTCATTTAAGCTGGAGAGTTAGGCTAGGAGGTCAGAAGCCAGCCTCAGCCCTCTGAGGTTGCCACTGTGCCACTGTGTCTGAGGCTGCTCTCTCTAAATACGTACAATGCCAGAAGGAGCTATTGCTTTGGTTGTGGTGGCTCTTTAAGAAATTTTATTAAAAAAAGAATACAGTTTAATTTAATCTTCTTTGCTAAAATATGGCTATAACTCTACCCTCCAGAGCCAATGGGTTGAATGTATTTCAATACTAAAATCCTCCTCCTAGGGTAGTTCAGTAAAATGATTTTTTAAATATGTTATGTGTGTCCAGTGCCAGGAGAGGCCAAAAGGGGATATCGGATCCCTTGGGACTAGAATAAGAGCTGTCTGTGGGCCACTGTATGGGTACTGGAACTTGAAGCAGGGTCTTCTAGAAGAGCAGTCAGCACTCTTAACCTCTGGGCCATCTCCCTAGCCTCAGCAGTAAATGATTGCTAAGTACAGGGGAAGGAAGTTAAACTTAGGTCAGGTGAACAATGGGACAGTATAAGTGCATTTTTGATAGCTTTGGCCATCAAAAATTATATGGCTAAATTTAAAAAAAATATTACATATGACCCTAGACATGTAGGATGGCTTGGTAATAAAGTCCCTCTCTTGCCCCCAGCTTGAGGACCTGCGTTTGACCCCTGGGACCCATATGTTGGGGAGGAGAAAAGTGACACCCATTCAGGGCAGCTCTATGGCACCGTCGTAAGGGCACATGTCAGCAAGCAAACACAAGTAAAGAAATAAAGTTTTGACATTTAACAATGTTAAATATATGCCAGCGGTTTGATTGTGTGGCCAATAGCTGTTAATAACACGACTTCATTATGACAGTCAGATTTTTTTTTCCCGAGGAAGGAAGCATCACCAGTTGTAGCAGATCACTGTCTGTGATCATTAGAAGGCCTGCAGACAGACAGGACAGATTGTGGGGACAGAGCACAACACATCTTCTGCCCCACCCAGGAGCTTTGCCCACCTAACAACATCAACTTGGCTTAAATTCTGTCTACTTCATAGGTACCTCAGCTTTCAACTCTGGGAATCCTTCCCCCAGTATCCAATCCCAGGCTTCAGGCATCTTGTGGTTCTCTGCTCTCTGCTGATCCTGAGGATGCCATGGAGAAGATTAAGAAAGACTAATTACAATATGCTGTGCTTGTATGAATGAGGATAGATTCAGAAGGTACCAAAACTGAAGGCAAGGCTCTCCCCAGACTGCAAGTAACATGCTCAGAGAACCTGTTTAAGCCGGTAGAAGACTGCTGAGCTAACACCAGCAGTCACCTCATAATTACCTCAGACCTCTAAAGGGTCAAGTCTTCTGAATTCTTGTCACATCCCTTCAGTGGGATCCTGACATAAAGAGCCCCTGTATCCAGAAAGCTGAAGAAAGGCTTCAACCCAAAACTTGTGACCCAAGATGGTGTCACATTAAGCAACTATGTTTTGGGGAATATCTGAAAGTTAGCATACTACCACAGAGCTTCGATGGAACAAGAAGTTATTTTTATTTCAAAAGCTCACATCTGCTGCATCTTTCCAGAGGTGTCTATACTGCTGGAATTTGGAATTCTATCCATTCAGCTCATCATTCCTTAAAAAAAAAAAAAAAAGATCAATAGATTTTTGTGTATGCATGCCTCATTTCAGAGGGGGAAATTTATTTATATGTATGAAATTTGAGCTATTTGATCAAGCTGCACCTGGGAGTGAACTTCACAGATATTTCTGGTACACTTGAAAAAGAGTGTCATTTAAGGGTATTTATTTGCTGGATACAAATCATCGGTTTAAAATTTAGGAATATTTAAGTATCTTAAATGATTCACCAAGTAGAGGCAATGGTACCCAGCCAAGCTATACTGGTGATCTGGTCTTGATGAATGCTCTGGATATCTGTTATCACATACATATGGATGGTTGGGAAATGGTTTAAGGTCAGATAACCAAGATGTTGCTAAGTCAGGGGCTGGGACTCTCCACTGAGGCACCCTGAGACAGCTGTGCCTGTTATTAAAAAATAGGCCCCATACCAACTGACTCATAGATGCTTTCCTGAGCACCTGACCCTGTACACAGGGCATCTCCAGGAGCCACTCAATCCTGTGGTCAGGATTCATTGGGCAATGCTGTTTCTTACCAGCTGCTAAATCTTACACTTGTTCAATGGAGAGGAGCACTTCGCCATGGCCTCCATGGGCCTAAATGGCTGACTCAGTGAAGCATGTTAGCTTCCAAATACACAGCAAGGAAGACACAGAAGTGAATAGAGCAGCAAGGACTCAGCTCTGAGGCCATGGCCTGGATACGCCTCTTCTTCTGTGGGGTCAGGCAAGGAAGGACTCCTCCTTGAAAGTACAAGCTGGGGCTGCAGAGGTAGCTCTGCATAGTTTCTGAGAGTCTGGTATCCTCTGGGCTTAAAATGTCAAGGAAAGAAAGATTCAGAACTGATATCTAATATTAGCCTCTGAACTCTTGTAAGGACTGAAATGAATGATCATCAGCACTACACCAGACCGGAGTTGAGAAGCTCCAAGATCCTGAGTACAACAGCTGCACGCCAAAATATCATTTCAGACATTAGGACTCCTGAGGCCTGAATGCCCAAAGTAAGTCCAGGGGCTGGGCCTCTCAAGTTTCTTGTTCCTGTAATGACAGAAGGCTGGGCTCCCTGACACATGCCTTGCACCAGCTGCTCTGCTTGCCTGCATACGTACATACAAAGACACCCCTTCAAACCCAGCAGACAATGGCTAAGACAATCAGAAGCTGAACCCCAGTTACCTTTCAAATATCTATTCCAAAAAATCTCAGGGGTTGTCCACTTTCAGGGGAAGTCACATGAAGGAGAAGGTCCTTCTGTAGACCTGGATGACACAGACATGATCACGTGACTGCGCTATGGCGCCATTGGAATTGTTTGGCTCATACCGTGCTGGAATGCCTTGGGATGGATAGTAGTTCCACACCCACAGTCTGTCCAGATTGGTCCAAGCCCATACTCTATATGGACTGAAGACATTTTGCACTTAGTCCCCAGGGTTCCCTGGCCTTGTGTTAGAGAAATCCACAGTATATGGGCATAAAAAGAGTGGCTATTGTACCCTCTGCCTTGGAGACCATGGCTGCCATGACACAACATCTCAATCACCAGTGGGCCTTGTAAATGTTCTATGTTATGATGTAAATATGGAAATCTATTTACTAGAAGGGGTAGTTCTGGCCCTTCTGTGTTATTTATAGCAGGTTCAGTGGGTTACTGTTTTACTGTTACTGTGGCGAAATACTCAAGGCTAAGAACTTTTAAAGACGACAGTCTGTTCTATATCATGGGATAATGGAGCAGTGAGGCTGGCTCTGGCACCTTGTATTGAATGATTACATAATAGCAGGGGTGCTGATCTAGTACCAGACAGGAACCCAGAGTGAAGCCTCTTTTAGGACAGTTCAGCTTCAGGAGAACCTACTTGGAATCTCATCTGGACTACTTGCTTCTGTTCCGAATGACCCAGAGACATTGCAGGCTCTGCCTCTGCTCCGTGCGGTTCCCCTGCAGCCAGTACCATCATGATGAGAGAAGCAGGCTTGACATTCACACTTGGGCAAGAGGTTCAAGCCACGCCTGAATCATAGTTCTCAGTGATACAGTGAAATACATCCTCAGGATTCTAAATTGTGCGAGTTGAAGTCCTCCTTAAATTCTTAGGGAAGTAGCTTTGAGTCTCACTAAGACCCTCTGTTATGTTTTTACAATAAAATTCTTGATCACTACAGCCTTTTAAATTGAAATTCTTGATCACTACCTCTTAATCGCTACAGTAATTAATAGTAAATTAATTACTATTCATTTTATGTTCTGCTAACTTTAAGTAGCAGATCATAAAATAAATAGTAATTGCCTAAGTGAGTATAAAGAGCAGAGGATATGCAGCCTGCAGAATTTCCCTAGTCCTAAAATACAACCCAGTCCTTCAAAACCCAACAGGATAACTGAGGTTCCAGCCAGGACACTGTTATTCCAGGCATTTATAAAGAGAACAGGGCACAGCTACTTCTAGCTGTCACTATGCCAGACTCTTCTTCACGAAGCCCAGGCGATAGGTGACAGATCCCACAGGCCAGGGCTGCACTGTAGTCTGGATTTTGCAGCTTTGATTCTGTATTTCACTGATCAGAACTTATCCAAAACCTGTTCTACCTAACTGCAAAGTACTTTGGGAAATTCAGTAGTGTTGGTCAAAATGATCACAGGTCCAACTATAGATCAAGGCTGTATCCTGAAAGACCCCCTTCTCTTCAGTATGACAGAATGTATCCTCTTCAGGATGGTAGATTATCCTGCTCCCTCCTGGGTCCTTTATCATTCCCTGTTCTAGTCTAAGTCTACTCAAACTTTTTTTTTCACTCTATATCAAGATAGTAACCATGACAAACCTTCTACAAGACTTTATAATCTCAACAACAATGCCTCTGGCTGTAGAATAAGAAAGTTACCAGGGCTGAGGATTGGCAAGATTTAAAAGAAAAAGGCATGCTACTCACTCAGGAGCTCTGTGGAGAAGCCCATCCCTGAGCAAGCAAGCGCTACAGCAGATGGGCAGGGAGACCATGGTGTGCCAAGGTCAGGAAGGGGCTGCTGGGATTACAATGCAAGAGAGCATGGGTCTCAAAGGCTGAAAGCCATGCAAGGTGCCCAGAGGTTCTGACAGACTTGCTGAGGTTTTCTGTGTGTCAGAACCACTTCATACTCCTCATGGATGGGAGCCTGGAGCTGTGAGTCAAGATTAACCCTTCCTCCTGACCTGTCACAGTAATGACAAGGTCACTGATGTAAGCCTCCTTGCGGCACTCCTATAAATTTTGTACACAGTGCTTTATACTGTGTTCCTTTGCTTCTCTGGCCACCATCATGAGAGTCACACCTGAGTAAGCCTCAAGGTCAGCAGGCTGCTTGGAACAATATACGCTGGTGTTCTTTGCTGCAGTGTAACGCATATCAAACCTGGCTCTTAATCTAATATCCAAAGCTTGCAACCCTCCCTGCACATGCGTGCAACTGTCTCTCGGTTACCATGTATGGAGGGAGGTCAGCTGGCACCAGGCAGTCTTTGTCACTGTGCCCAATTCCATTGTTACTATTTTTGATAACAGCAGTAATCTACCAGCAAACTTTGACCTTGGGGGAGGGAAGGACACTGTTCTCATCCACATCTGGGATGGCTATAAAATATTGTACAAATTCTATTTGGTATTATTAATTAAAACCCAGAGCCAAATACTGGGGAAAAGATGTCATACCAGAGAGACAGAGGAAGAAGCCATATCCAGTTCTTATTTACGAGACTCCCTAGGCCATAAAGGAACACGCATGAAGCTGGACTCCTCCCTCATCTGTCTCCGCCCAGCTCTCTTCCTGGTCCAACTTTCCTAGTGCTAGGATTACAGGTGAGTGCCACCAGCACCTGGCTGTTTGGTCTTGAACTCACAGAGGTCCAGAGGATTCTGTCTCCAGAGTGCTTGAATTAAAAGCTTGGGTCACCACTCCCTGACCTTCATGGCTTGGCTCTGTGGCTCTGTCCTCTGATTTTTCAGGCTATTTTTTGTATTAAATATAAAATATATCACCACAGTAAAACCCAGTGGAATTTTGACTGTACCAACAATATCTCCAAAATATCCAAGCTTCCACACAACAGAAAAGCAGAAAAGGTAAAAACATCTCAGTCATGTAAAGGGAGTTGTTTACTCATTGGTCTTTGTCCAGTTAATGTTTATACAAGGGAATGCCTTAGTTAGCAAAGGAGCTGATAGATTGTAGTGTAGTTTCTTTTCTCTTGCTTCTCTTCATTCTAGGGTAGGTCCATAGCTCTATTCAATGTTCCAGTTCTTTTTGTTTGGATAATTTTCTAGATGAAGTTTTAAGATTCTAGGGTATACTCCTTACTTTGGCACATTGATCTCTTTGAGAGTAAGTCACCCTTCCAACATGAAGTCAATAATGAAATCAAAGGGGCCTGGTTGATGCTGATGGAACAGTGTTAGGAAAAATCCGTGCTGTATTTGCTAATTTTCTCACTGCTGTGAAAGGAATGGTATAATTTTGTTCCTGGTAGAGTCCATTACAACCAGGGAGGAGCAGAAACAGGAGTGTGAGGAGGCTGGTCACACTGCATCCACAGTCAGGAAACAGGGAGAGATGCCACAACCTACCTATAGGAGATTTATTCCCATCTTAATTGACCTCATTTAGATAATTCCTCAAAGACATGTCAGGAGGCTTGTCTCTTCGCTGACCCTGCCTCTTGTCAGCTGATAATCAATATGAACCATTGCCTTCTCATAAGAGTCTAAATCTAATTTCCTCCCTTGATCGATAAGGATGCTCAGTGAGGGCAGTGGGTCCCGAGATTTGGTGTTAAATAAGAGGCAACTGTGTGACGGGCATGGACAGAGACAGCATCCATTTGATTTAAACCATAAAACCCAGGTGACTTTATTTTACCCGTCACTCTCTTGTGTGTAGATATAAGTATGAGCATGTGTGGGGGTGGGTATGAACTTATGTGTAGCAGAGGTCAATTTTCTTTTATTAGTCTCAATCTCATTTTTTTTTGAGACAAGATTCCTTGAATCTAGAACTTAGCCATTTGACTAGACTACCTATGTAGACGATCTTGTCTCCTCACCAGGGTTAGGTATATAGGCATATGCTGTTCACTTGACTTTTCAGTGATAATTGAGGATCCAAATACAGGTCCCCATGCTTACATAGCAAGTGCTTTACCCATGGAGCCACAGTCCTAGACCCTTGTTATGTTTTTTATATGCTTGTTTGTGGTCCTCATGTGCTATGAAGTTAAGTTTTTCTTTTTGGTTTTTTTCTTTTTTTTTTAAATAAAATAAGGAACTATTTACTGTGGAAAGTACACATTAGCAATCTTGGTTAGTGGGTGATCTGCTGTTTGGGATTTGGTGATGGGTATTCCAAGAAAGAAAAAGAAGACTGCCCACACATAACAAAAGAAAGAATCCATAGACTCATAAGTAGAGGAGGATACTCAGTATGGACCCATAAGACTTGTGGGTAAAGGCGAAGGCCGCCAGAGTGAGAGTTCTAGACCTCAATCTTCCCAAACACAGCAAGACTTCATTTTTGTTCTACGGTTACCATGTTTCCTGGAACTGAGAGCTGTTTACAGAGTCAGGAGAATTTTTGCTGTGAAATGAAATAATCTGTCCTCTGGGAGCCCTCAAGATAGCTGAGGTTCGAGAAAGAGAGTTCCAGAAACAACAGTTTCAGCTTGCTGTGGACTTGCCTTACTGTTGTGGGTTTGTCTATTGCAGAAACTAAACAACTGGGCTTGAGTTTTTCAAGTTTGCTGCATGGGAACACTCACCCCCTTGCAAAATGAGTTGTCCTGCAAAAGCCAACAAAACTACCTCAAAATGTTCCTCACTTAGCCTAAAATAGTACATTTTAAATTCACTGTCCATCAGCAGTTTACTTCTAGATTATCTAGGACAAAAGAGAATACATGGGAGTTCCTCAGATGAAACAATTTAATAAGGAGATTCTTTATTTTACTAAATTTATCAACTACTATTTGAATTATTAAACTACTAAAGTGTAGGAGATGCAACACTTTCTAGTGAGCATCCTGTAGCTTAAGATGTCCTGGGGTGAAGCAAATTTATTACTGGGTTTTGTGTCACTGCTCAATAGTTTGATTGAGGTTCCAGAAGATTCCAAAAAATTCAAGTCTTCAAGGGAAAGGGCCATGCTGAAAGTAAAGGTAGACTGTGCCAGTCCTAAGGTGGTAAAGGCACGTCATGTCATGCTTTCTCTGATATGCGATGGATATTCTCACAAGGTGATGCGCCAATGGATGAAGTGTGAATAAAGGAGTAGAGGAGGCTAGCTACAATCCAACGGTGGGAGACTTCTGACTGGAGATTCCAGAGAGGAAGCCCTTTCCCTGACAGGAGCATTCTACATGGGAAAGGCAAGGGGAGGGTGAACTGACTTTACCAAAGGGAATGTGTGCCTCAGATTCTGTGGTTTGAGCAATATCCAGCTCTGGGATTATAGTCTCTTCAAAGATCTCCTGTGACACATTCCTCAGATACCCACTAGGGCCAGTGAGATATAGTGCTTGGTGCTGGGAACAAAATTCACAGAAGTTAGGCTCAGCTCTTCTGTTGGCATCTCACCAAAAGTCCTGGAAAAAAAGAAACTTCGCCCGTGTGCGCAGGGACCACCACCAGGGCCCAGAGAACACCCGAGGGCAATCGGGCATTCCACATACCCACCCCCACTGCAGACAGGAGGTTCCAGGGTAGACACTGGACCTGGGGCTGGGAAGTGCTTTCCCCTGGGGATGTTCTATTCACTCTTCTCATTACAGAACCACACCATCGCACAACACTGTCTCACTCACTGGAGGAAAAGAAGACACTTCCATGGAGGAAGGAAGTGTACCACAGAGTGGAGACCAACACTCGCATGCTACAATAACGGGTGTCTCTGTGAATGGCCTTTGTCCCTTGTCAGAGACTACATTACAGTTTGAATTTGGTATCCCCTCCACAAGTTCATGTCTTTGAAAGCTTGGTCCAGATGATGTACTTGAATGCTGTAGAATCTTTAGAGTTGGGGCAGAGCTGGCAAAAGTGGATCTCTAGGGGATAGTCCCCCCTACACCTGCCAGCACTCTCAGCCCCTCCTGCCTTCTTGTTACCACCATATAGCAAGGTTTGCTGTTCATGTTCCCATAGACCAAGCGCCTTCAGCCACCAGGCCTTCCTGATGTGATGGACTGTGTCTGCTGAACTATGAGGTTGAATAAACCCCTGGCTGCTCAAGTTTCTTCTTGTTGGAAATTTCATCATAATGATGAGACAGCATCTACCATGGATGGTAAAGGAGGCCATTTTGTCCCCCTTTGCTTACACATTGTAGGAACCCAATCCTGAGACTGCCCGTAATTGGCACGTCATGAATGGATGTGGAAACAAGGAAGAATAGGGGTATGGGAGGGAAGAGCAAGGAAAGAGATGGGCAGAGAGAGCCCAGGGAGAGGAAGGTGTAGACAGGGCTCTTTCTGCCTCCTCAGCCACTGGACAGATGGTGTCCACAAACTTCTTCTCCCTTCCCCCATTTCCGGTCTTCCCACCTGTCTGGAACTGCCAAAACTTCTGAGCTGGGGATTATAATCATACCTCAGCTGAGCTAAAGTAATCTGAGGAGAGGATTGATTCTCTATTAGAGCAGATAACATGCGAACGCATCAGCATTTCTATTTACCTGTCACCTGCCTGAGAGGGGGCGAGGCAGAGACTCCTCCACTCCTCTCCCCTTGCTCTCCCAGCGTGCAGGCCATCCCTTCCTTGGCCCCTACCACTGTTCCCAAAGTAAAGAGAAATACAGGTGTGTATATGAATTCTCACAAGGCAAGGGCTAGAGTAGGGAGAGAGGGGGGGAGGTCAAGAGGGAGAGAGAGAGAGAGAGAGCAGGCCACTGAGATGTGGAAACTAAAATAGGCTCCTCAGGGCCTGGGGATCTGGGGTGCTATTTCTCCTCGGCTTCCTTAGGCTCCACACTTCCTCTGGTGAGCCCTCGCTGCCACAGTCATCATAAGCAGGAGTCAGGTCGGTCTAGGTAAGAAAGGAAGATGTCTCAGGTTTCCTTGCAGACAGTCCCCATCCCTTAGCCTCATAATCTAACTCAAAGCACACATAAAACCAATCAGTAGGAAGGGAAAAACAATGAATCCACTTCAGACTTTGTCCGGACCCCTTGATGGTCTCAAGAGATGTCATCCATGTAAGAGTGTCTGCATCCCATGAATGAAGTGCTGGCAAGCTTCGGTGTGACTGTTCAGTTTCCCACTGAGGTAAGGAGGCGAGGTAAGGAGGCATGATGCACAGTGCCCTGTCCAGTGCACACCACCAGGAGTCTCTTGTTCTTCATGCCTCTTGCTGTGTGTGTGTATGTTTGTGCGTGTTTAGGTGTCATTGTGTGTGAGTCAGTGTGTATGTGTCTGTGTGTGTTAGTGTCTGTGTGTGCTTTAGTAGTGTCTTTGTCTCTGTGTGTGTAAGTGTGAGCCTGTGTCTGTGTGTGTCTGTGCACACTCATGTGGGTGTGTATGTGTGTGTATACATACAGATCCAGAGATGTACACCTAGACTGTCACCTGTCACAGCTTTACCCCCTAGGTCTTAAACTACAGTACTCAGGGCTGTTCTCAGAAGCTTCTTCTCCTGTCCAGGCGGGATGGTGGGAGCTGCCCTGTCAAGTCTGACAGACGCCCACTCAGCCCAGCTGCAGGAGATCTAAGGCCATATCCCAACATGGCCACTTGCCCAGAAACAGACGCTCGCCTCCCTGGACAGGAAGGAAGTGCTCTGAGCAGGGCAGGGCAAGCTTCTTGCCCACATTGGGGGTGGGCTTGGGAATCTTCCTCCTGTTCCATCTCCCATTTGCCAGAGAGCACAGTAGAAGGTCCAGAATGACTGACACACAAATCTGGACCTTCCCTCTAGAGGCCAGTCAGAGTTTATTGTGTTCTTCGAAGAACTCCTGACTTCCTGTGATCAAACATGCTTGTTAAAAGGCTCTTCGTAAAGCCAGAGCTCCCAGTGTACAGCTTTAGTGCACATGGACTGAGTTAAGGGCAGGGACTGTTTCCCTGTCTAGAACTCAGCTAGAGCCAAAACAAATGTACATTAAATACTGCTGGACACACAGTCCACCCCTCTCCTCGCCCCTCCAGGGGACAATGAACGGGGGTGAAAGAAAGTAAAGAGTCAAAGACAGGGACTGGAGGTCCTTCCTGGGGAGGTGTTAGGTCACCTCAGAACAGCACAGCGGCTGACACTTTACAGCTTCTGTCCCTGGCTGAGTAAAGCTTCCTTCTTGGTCTATCAAATACTTTTGAAATCCTTCATTTAGACTCCCCAGTTCTTAGAGAGAAACACTCAAAATGTGTTTATAATACACAGTACCCCAGGAAGCTTAAGACAGACCCCATTGTGCTGTTATTTAAAACAGAGTACGCCTACGCTAAATTTTTTTCCAAGGGAACTCCAATAATGTAACAAAGCATGGAGCGGGCATTCACTTAACAGTGCATTTGTGGGCTGGAGAGGTGGCTCAGAGGTTAAGAGCACTGACTGTTCTTCCAGAGGTCCTGAGTTCAATTCCCAGCAATCACATGGTAGCTCACAACCATCTATGATGACATCTGGTAACCTCGTCTGTATACTGTATACATAATAAGTAAATAAATCTTTTAAAGGGGGCATTTGTGTTCATCTAGACTTCAAATGACTGAAGTCCTGATTGTTTTGTTTTGTTTTGTTTGGCAGCTCAGAACAAGTCAGCTCATTGGATAATATGACCCTTTGAACATACGGTTGAACTCAACCTAGATAGTGATTATTCCTTTGAACTGTTTTATTGCTTAACTACTTCTAAATATGAGGCACCAGAAGTGGTTGTTCTAACTAACTCACCTGATGTGATACTGGCAATCTGTTATCAGATCACAGGAGGCCATCATTACTAAGCTGTGATGAGAATCTAGAGACCATTTCTAATGTATTTCCTAATAAGATCAAGACCTAGTGAAATGAATGGCGAGAAATTTAAATGCTAATATGCAACTTTCTAGATTATTCTAGTCAGAAAATCTTGAGTATGAGGAATAATACTATGTTTCTATCTATGAGATCTAGAGTCAGGAAAAGTGATGTCACTAGCAGATTAGTGCAAAAAGATGATTTACTCTAACTTATTTCAAATTCACAATATTATAAAGTAGAAGAGACTGAGCAGTGTAAGGAATTTAAGACTTACAAACTTTCAAATTCACATGCCAATGTCAAGGGAGCCTGCTTCTAGTTTGGGAGCATTCCCAGATCCAGCACTAAAGATCTAAAATTAAACTAAATGATCATCAGTCCGAGAGGCTGTATGACAGGAAGATCTCTGAGTCAGCAAGAGGCATAGGCCTGGGCCTCAGCTTTTCCTTTACAAAACACGCCAGCCTGGAGCTGGGAGCTGCCAGAGAGAGATTCAGCACCAGCTGGAGTAGGACACTGCATCCAGAATTTCATACTCGGAGACGTGTGTTCTCTTAAATCTCAAAAGGAGCAGGATAATTCCTTGGAGTGACTATTGGGTGCATTTGGTCTTACTGCGCTGTGGAGTTCTGCTGTCCACTCATATGGAGTACCTCCTGGGAAACCAAGCAGTGCTTTATTTAGAAGGCACTCAGCCTGTGAGTCATGCGACATTCTGCTGTGGTTTTCTTCTTCTGTCTTCCTGCCTCCATAAACATTTATGTGAAGACAGGATGTTTCACTGGGTTTCCAGAATCATCTGCCACAGCTGCTCACTCTCCACCTGAAGTCAACAGCTTTCACAAAAAGAAATGTTCCTTGTTTGCTTTCAAATGTTGATAAAGACCCAAAGCCATCACATAAATAAGATAGAAAGACAAAGAGCCAACCCTTGAGTAGATTGGCCTGTTTGCTCAGTGGGAATCCTTGAGAATAGTTGTTTAACATTGGGATGAGGCCTGTGGACAGAGGCACAGTTTTTGTGACATTGGTGACATTCCAAACCAAAGCAATAACTAAGGACTTTGGTCTCCCTCAGAATCCTTAGAAAAATCATTCATTTTATTTTGGGGAAAAGGGATGGGAAGCATCAGGCATTGTAGGATGCAGACTAGAACTTTCCGCTCATATTTTCCTTTAAAAATTCACACTTCAGTCAAGCTCATAAGTAGCTATTTATTGAAATAGAATTCTCCAGACCTAAGACTTTTGGTATGATCTGGTTTGGTCTTGCTCCAGGATTTTAAACATTTGAGGAACAAATTCTCTCTCTCTTTCTCTCTCTCTCTCTCTCTCTCTCCCTTCCTCCCTCCCTCCCTCCCTCCCCACAACATGCAGTTTCCCAGCATCCCATTTTACAACAAGCAGCAGCCACAAGCTTGTCATTTTTGTTTCTCCTCCAGTGCAGAGTCATCTATTTTCCTTTGGTCGTTTCCCTGTATTCTCCCTGTACTTGGCCTCCAGTGCAGGAGCACGCTGGAGCCATGCGTCCCTGAATGTCCACTATGTCGCTACTCTCCATCAAGGCAATGGAAAACTCATGGTGCTGAGAATGCATTGCTTAAGAGAGAGAAAGCATCTTGTACTTCTTCACATTCATTGTATGCTGTCCCTAAGTGGAACTCTTCACAGTTGAGAACAGTGATGGGATGCAGTGATGGGTGTGAGCTAAAAGCCGGTCACCTGAGTTTCAATCTCAATTCTGTTTTATCCTAGATGTGTGAGCTCTGGGAAGAAGCCCTGCTGTTAGGGTGGATGAGCTCTGTTTCGTGTTTATCCATCTCTAAAATGAACCTAAGAATGGTACCTAGTTCTTGTGTGTGTGTGTGTGTGTGTGTGTGTGTGTGAGAGAGAGAGAGAGAGAGACAGAGAGAGACAGAGAGAGAGAGAGAAAGACAGAGAGAGAGAGAGACAGAGAGAGAGACAGAAAGAGAAAGACAGAGAGAGAGAGACAGAGAGACACAGAGAGAGAGACAGAGAGAGAGAGAGAGAGAGAGAGAGAGAGAGAGAAAATATAGGAAGATGCTGTTAGACCTTAGGGTTGCACTGGGCACACAGTACTTACAGTGAAATTCTTGCTATTGTTATTGCTGAGCGTTGGGTTTGAGAGGAGACAATCAGCGGTGACCACAGTGACTTTGCACACCAATGATGGTGAAGGAATGGGTGTTATTAAAATACATTCCTTTGATAAAACCTTGATGAGCACTTGCTGTGTGCTAAGTGCTGCTCTGAGCGCAAGAACAAATAAAGCCGGAGATTCAGAAAGTGCATTGAGTAGCATAGAGTCTTGAGGAAAAGCTGAGGGAGTGGTGTGGTGGATGGGACAAACTGTCTTGATTGGGGAGCTTTTAGGATGAGCCCAGTTCCATTAAAGGGAAAGGACTAACTGGGCACGTAGATCACTTGTGAAATATGAATAAACACTAAGTCATTAAGAGAGCCATGAGGAACGGCTGAGGACGTGGCTCTGTCAGTAAAGTATTTGCTATGCAAGAATAAGGAGCTAAGTTCAAACTCCAGAAGATGCATTAAAATGTACTTATAATCCCAGCACTGTGAAGGAAGAGACAGTCTCTGGAAGTATTATAGAAGTCCTGTAGATAGCCTGAGACAGCTCATGAGCACCTGCCCTGCCTCTTGGCACTAAGCAGGCAGCCATCCTGCCTAGCTTACTCAGCAAATTCCAAGCCAGTGAGAGACCCTGTCTCCAATAAAAGATGATGTGAATGGCATCTGAGGAAAGATATCCTCCGGCTTTTGTGTGTACACATTCATGCACATGTGCTGCACCTATATGTACACACACACAAACACATTTGTAGTAAGAACTGGATCCTTCAGATATGATTTCTACTATTGTGTACACATCTACACGCTTATGCAGTCAGAGAAGAAAATGGAAGAATTGTGGTCTGAGGGGTCAGTCTGTGTGGCAGTTTTTCCAGGTTAAATGTAAGCCCAGTGGAAGGATCCTAAGCCTTCTTGGAAAGTGCCAGGGCAGAGCAAGGAAGGTATAAGAAAATAGCAAGGATCAGAGGGATGATCTGAGGGAGGATTTGGAGAGCCCAGTACTGGATTCAGAGGTGCACACCACACGCCGAGTCTTGCTCACATCTCTGTTCAATGTGCTCTGCCTTAATGACTGCCATCCTGGCTGCTCTGATTACAGCAGTCCAATTTCCAGATGTCTCTAGAGTTTCTCCTATACCCTTTTAAGAAGTCACTTTCTGAGTAATATCATACAGAAACAAGGTATTAATAAAAGAAAGCAGAAAAGTGGGCCAGACACAAAGGCCATTGATGTTTCTTGAAATGACTCAGTTATGATGGTGACTAATTTTGGTTACAATTTGACACAAACTAGAGTCACTCAGGAAAGGAGAACCTCAACTCATGAATTGATTCCATCAGACTGGTCAGTGGGCATGGCTATGTGGAATTATCTCAATTGATGTGTGAGGATGCCCAGCCCACTGTGGGTGGCACCGTCCCTAGGTGAGTAGGCCCCGGCTGTATAAAAAAGCAACTTGAGCATAGGCTGTCATCTGTGCCTTTCATCTTAGCCAATCTAACAGGTGTTAGGTGGTATCTCAAAGTTGTTTTGATTTGCATTTCTCTGATGGCTAAAGATGAAGAGCACTTTTTCAGGTGTCTTTCAGCCATTCGTAGTTCCTCTGCTGAGAATTCCCTTTTTAGATCTGAACCTCATTTTTTGATAGGGTTATTCAAGGTTTTGTGATCTAAATTCTTGAGCTCTTTATATACCTTAGAGATCAGTCCTCTGTCACTTGTAGGGTTGGTGAAAATCTTTTCCCATTCTGTAGGCTGGCGTTTTGTCCTATTGACAGTGTCCTTGGCTTTGCAGAAGCTTCCCAGCTTCAGGAGATCCCACTTATTGATTGTTG
>PVIH01012822.1:0-61636 GCA_004025045.1 Sigmodon hispidus
CCCCCCCCCCCATATCTGGCTCTGAGTTTCTTTTACTACAACTAGAATTCATGCTACACCACAGCTTTACTTTTTCTCGTGATTACAATACAACACAGAAGACAGATTGCACAGGACCACTAGCGAGGAAACTTGTGTTGATCTGATCTGGTGATGGCTGGCCATTGGCTGCATCCATGGAGTCTTGTCCCGCCACAGGGCTTACAGCAGGTGTGGCTTCATCAGAAACTGACCCTGCTCCAGAGAGCGCTGGGATTCTGCAGCCAGCACTGGGTCCCGGAACTTTCTGTCTTTTTCATGTGTATAGTTAACCTCCTTCATTTGTAGTTTTCCTCTTAGCAACTTCTATAGTACTGGATTTATAAATAGATATTGTTCAAATTTAACTTTATCATGGAATATCGTACTTTCCAAGTGTAAATTGAGTAACATAAAGTTATACACCTAATTATTGATGGAAAAAGAATTTGAATATAGGTAGATTTATCTCAAAAATCTGTGCAACAAGAACCACAAAATAACGTAGTCTAGTGAATATTCATTCATTAGGTGTATATTAAATATTAAAATGTGTTCAAGCAAATGCATTCTTCAGGAGGAAGTTTGAATAATTCAAAAAAAAGTATTCTTTGGACCACTAGTTTTAAAGAGATTTTTCATATAATCTCTTGCTTGGTTTTTGGTGTTTAGTCAAAAATACATTAGTTTTCATATATACCTGAATATGTGCACTTTACAGCTGTTAATGATGTTTATTTTATGATAGTATAAGATTGAAAAACCTTTTGTAACATTTGATAATTTATGTAGTAAATAATTAATTTTAATAATATAAATAAAGTTGATTATGATGTTTAAAACCTTAAACTATCTCAATTTTCATAAAATATAAGACAATGTTACAGAAGCTCTTATTTTTGAAGCACTGTCTTTAATCTTAAGAATTAAGCAATATTGGGGCACTGGGGCCATGGGACTGCCTGCAGCCTGCCCAGGGATGGGATGGGGATTTGTGGAGAAGAAAGAATGACCTGATGTGGTGGGAGGGGGAAGGGACCTTGAATAAGGGTATACAAGGTTAGAAAGTGTGACATCTTTGTTCATAATAATAATAATAAAAAGGAAAAAAGAATTATCACATGTATAGCTCTATTAAGTGGAATATTCAGAAACATGTTGCAATCATCAGATATTTACATAACTTTAATGTTTAGAACTTTCTGTTCTTTTCAGTTAAGCAATAACAACACATAAGTAGAAATATCATATTCAAATACTGATGACAATCTGCAATATTACTATTTAAGTTAAGAGATAATTAAACATTGGTAAGGCATATTATATATTTTACTTTGACTGTTTTGCTACAACCTTTCAACAAGTTGTTTTATTGCATCAAATTTATCACAACAATTTATTCCAGTTCATTTATGCTTGTTACCAACCTCTGTGAAAAATAATTTATATTTTTGTGACATTTACTCATTGATAGTTTTTATAACCCTGCCTTTTAGATCTACAGGGTTTTTTTTGTTCACAAGAATTTGGGACTTAAGATTGTCCTTCCTAGTTGTATCTATAGTCAATCATAATAGTGGCAAACTATATCTTGGTGTAGGTCAATAATAGTATAAAATATGCTATAACTATAATAATTTAGATTTAATACAAGGTATAAAAATTTAAATAACCCTTATTCTAATAAGTATCACATATATTCAGTTTGATGATATTTTCATACTTCTAGTAATTTGAAAAACAGATGTTTTATATTTAGATGATAATTTATGGTTGATTATGTTCAGTAAATTCAGTTCTTATTTGTTTGGCTGTATCTCATAATCAAAACAAAATAAAATTGTATAAATAAAAGAAAATCTAAGGACAATGATTTCTCTACTGAGAGAACTGAGATTAATAACAATATGCTGATCAATATTCATTATAATGAAATGTGTTCCTCAGCAAATAAGAGAAAATGTAATGATGTCCATCATATACTCTTTGTTAAATCTATTTTATTTGTTATAATTCATGAATAAAAGTGATATATGCTTCACTATGATGAACAATGACCAAATAGATATTTCAATTTTTCCAAATGCTTCATTCCATCACATTTTGGACAATAATTTTTAAAACATATTGGTAGACATTCTTTGCTTACACCTTAAGTTAAATTGTTAATTTTTTAATTGCCAGATATGGTTTATTCTTAGCAATGTAGCAGAAGAATTAGAAGACTGTTTCAAGTCTAAAGTTAAGGCCTGATGAAAACTTCCTCCACTAAATTAATAGAGTTATTGAAAGAATGTATAGTTAAGAGTATATAAGGGGCAATAATTTTTCTCTCATACTTGTCCAAGACATTTAAGACACTATGAATTAGTGTCACTGTTACATTAATGCTGCATTATTATAAAATAAAGCCCCAAGTTACAGGCTTCATATTTTATTCTTTCATTTTTTGTTACTTATTACTTTTTATTTACTTAATATAGTGTTTTGAAATGTTTTATGTAATATACTCTGGTGATTGTTTCCCCTTCCCCTACTCCTTCAAATTCCTCCTCCTCTTCCTTCGCAACTTAATCTGCACTTTCTTTCTCTAGTTATAAAACAAACAAGCATCTAAGGAATAGTTTTTATTAATGAACGGATGAATGAATGAATGAATGAATGAATACCTGAAAACTAGGGTAAAGCTTAACAATTGAACTGTCATTTTTGCCTGCTAGAAAAGTGAAAATCAGTTTTCTCCAATAGAGTGATACTTGTATATCAACTATCCCAGAATAGGTCTTATGTTAAGAGTAGTTGACCAACACATAGTGGACTCAACAGTTGTCTTTTGTGTATTTATTTGGTTGTGTATGGCTTTATTTTGCTATCTTGTTTTGGGGAGGATTGCTGTTGTATTTGATTTTTGTTTGCTTTTTTGAGAAAAAACCCTAAGGTTGGATTGTTAGAAAGAAAAAGAGAATTAGAAAGGACTTGGAGGAGGAAAATAATATTATCAAAGTGTATTTTAAAGTTGATTTATATAATAAAATGATAAAAAGTAAAATACAAATAATAAAATATGGTAAACATCATACAAATCATAACATACCAGAAAAGCACAAGCAATATACATAAACACAGAGACACACAAATACTCAAAAATCTCACACAAATCTAAAACTGGAAGCTGCAAAATATATCCAAAGGACACGTAGGATTGGAAACAAATTGCACTGACTTAACACTATGAAAGACCCTCAAAACATGCTACTTTGTTTTGTGTTAGCCATCTACTACTGGGTATGGGTAGTGATTGTGAATGGTGTGCTTACCCAGTGAGACTCCCTTGGAGAAAACTATTTCATTTAAATTGGCTATCAATTAGAAATAGCTTCTGGGATAGAGATGGGTGCATGTGTAATTCTTTCAGTTCTAGGATCTCATATGGTACAGACATGTATGGGGTCTCTGTGTATTGCCAGTCTCTGTAAAAGCATATTAGTGCTAGCCCTATTGTGTCTAGAAGGTTTTGATTCCTTGCTGTTTTCTATTCTCTCTGGGTCTGACGTTTCCTTTGCTTCCTCACCCACAGAGTACCTTGAATTCTCAGGGAAGATATTTAATAGAGACATCCCTTTAGAGTTAAGTTTCTCAAGGCCTCTCACTGGTCACATTTACTCACTTTGTGTCTCTGTATTTGTTCCTATCTGTTGCAGAAGGAAACATCTCTAATGATGTCAGAGGAAGGCAGTGATCTATGTGTAGCAGAATGTAGTTAGGAATCATTTTATTGTTGTGTTTTTTTAGCAGAAATTAGAATTAAATTTTCCCTTAGGCTCATGGTCTATTCTCAGGGTCTTGGCCATCTAGGCAGTATTGTGTATGGGTTCCATCTCATGGAGTAGACCTTAACACAAAGTAGATATAAGTTACTCCCATATGTTTTGTGTGATTGTTGCACCAGAATTTTTTGCAAGCATGTCACTCTTATAGATGGAAGGTTTGTAACTGGGTTAATACTCACTATTCTCATTTGGTAGAGTGCAACATACCTTCCAGTACCATAAATAATAGTTCATGGGATTAAAAGTTCTAGGTGGGTACCACCTTAACTTCTCTATGTTTAATCAACTGAATAATTATTGTCTTCATCAACTGGGCCTTACTTTCAGTTTGTGGAGAACTATCAATAGCCTTGGCAGTAGCCAGAAATAGTATGATTAAGGAGGGAGTAGATGAGAAGACAGACTAAGGAGGAATTATAGTCAATTTAAGGAATCATATGGAAACCTAATATGTAAAAGCTTTCTATAATATATACATATATGAAATCACCAAATACTGAGTAAGATGGAAACACAGCTGAACATCTTATTATGTAATGAAGATTCCAGTACTGAGAATGGGTTATATTTAATCCAGTTGTTAGCAAAAAATGTCCCATGGAAACTCCCAGTCAACCAAGGCTATATTTTTTCTTGTTTCTTAATGTCCATATGAATTTACTGAGTTACTGTAAAATGTTTTTCATAACATGAAACTATGTGGTTATTGATTAAGCTACAATTTTACTTCATTCCTTTTCATTTCTCAGACTATGAAATTCTACTAATATGTCTTTTTCTTAGATGTTTCTTTAAATATATTGCAGTATTAGCCATAGAAATATATTTAACAGTAACAGCTTAAACACTAAATATATTTTTAAATGATGCCAAGTCAACTGAAATGTCCATAATAAAGTTCATGAGCTTTTTCATTGACCAGAGAACTATTTTATCTCCATTCCTCTAAAATTAATAACTGAAATGCAAAAACTGAAAAATGGAAGTGTTAGCTCAACTAATTGAGTTTTAGTCACTGATATAATAAGCAAACCATAGAATAGTAACATTTGAAATTTTATGCCACTATACTGCATATAGAAAATTAGATTTCTCATTGTGTTTACAACTGAAAACAAGGAGTAAAGTATAACACTTATCTATTATTGTTCCTGGAGCCTAAATATAAACAATTCCTAGGATATGACACATTGAAAGTACACTTATTGATTGGTCACACAAATACTATAAATTTTATAACAATATAGGTATGTAATGTAACCCACCTAGTCAAAATATGAAAATCTGAAGATAGCCTTCTTTGCAATGAAAGAGCATAAATTATTCTCACTTTCTGTCATAATTTATTTAAATAGCATATATCCCACAAACTACTTTTAATGAATGGAATTAAGGAAATAGAGGAAGAGCTAATTTGATGAAGAAATTCTTCCCTTTTTTATTCATGTGTTTTGAATCTACACGTATTCTATTTGTAGGCTGCTTATTTAAGCATGATTCAGCTATCTAATAAAACTACAATTTTATTCTTAAAGATTTTGGACCAGATGATGTTCATATTTGAGAAAATGTTACGCAAGATGTTTGTGGGAACACATAAGATTATATAATATCTTAAAGAAAGAAAATAAAAACAGACAATGCTGCTCCTTGGCTTTTTTTGAACATTTTATAAACATAAGATTTGATTTCTATAAAGGTCTCCTGGGATTTAAAAGACTGTAGATAATTTGGATTGAGCAACTTAGGGCCTTCCTAATCGTAGGCCAAGGAAACTGGAGTTTGTCATGTAAGGGTAAGTATGAAATCCAGGGAAAACCCTTTGTTGTTATTTTTAATATTTCAAAAGAAGAAGAAATATTTCACAAACATATAGAAAGAGAGAACATTATTATGGAATTTTAAGATAGGTGTGAAATGTATGAGGTGAACATGGTAACAACTAAACTACAGAAACTGTATGATAGGTGTGAAATGTAACCCTATAAATACATTGAAAATTAAAGGTTAGCTAGATTGCACATATCAAACATTTTAATGCTATATTTGATGCTTTAGGAAAATTGAAGTGTATTTGATTACACTAAGCATATATCTTTCTCTGATTCCTTGATAAATCTTAGTGGATTCAAATGACATATTATTTACAAACATGAGAATTAAGTTATTGAAAAGGATCTTTTTCCTTTTTTGAGTCTTATTTTTAAGTCTACATATAATAGTGATGTGTTGGTGCTGTTGTTTCAAGAATATTAATAACTAAAGAAGAAGCAACTTGACTGAAAAATAATATTTTACAGAAAAAGATTTCAGATTATGGTCTATAGAGTTATAAACTATGTAAGGTCCAATAAGGTCACATGTTGTTATGGAGCACATAAAAAGTAGCTAACTCCCACTGAGGTATCCTTTCATTCCAAGTGATTGGTATATTTGACCAGATCCTGGAAAAAATTGACATGTTAAGAAATTAAAGCCTCATAACTGAATATTTATTAATGAAAAAATAATATAATGTTCAAATTGTTATTCACAACTATTCATATCTATGGCTCATAAAAGTGCAAGAAATGTAGGTAGAACAAAAACAATTTCTTCAGCCCTTTTCTTCGCTTTTGAAAAATAATGTTTCATAAACTCTGTTATTTTGTGGTTAATAAGAACCATTGAATTAAAAATAAAAATAAAGCATAAGATTAAAAGCATTTAGCATTACTCAGCTCAATAATATCTTTACACAATGTCTTTTTCTCTGATTTATTCTTCCTGTTCATTATCTACTTTTTCTGAGATTTTGTTATCTCATAAAAGCACAGCAGGGAAATTTAGAAACAGCTTTTTTTTCTATTGAACACAGGGAATAGTACAATCTTAAATAAGAATCTCTTTCTTAGATATAGGTACCTTTCTGTCCCCTCTATATACTAAGCACTTACAAACAAGGAGATAATTCCAATTATACATAGAAAGAGAATCATAGAAATGCTTACCTGTAGTGCGATTTTGTAACTACATTGTAAATAATTGTCCAGCTTATTAGTTTAATATAAATGCTGATTGGCCAAAGGCAGACAAGAAGTGTGGGCAGGGCTACTGGACTAAGCAAACTCTGAGAATATTTCAGAGCAGGGCAGAGATGCCTCAGAGATGACAGAGAGAGCCTGATGAGTTACCAGCAGAAGCAAAGGAAAGAAGCTGAAATGCTGCTCTAAGGTACCAAATCTCATTGTTGAGTAGGATAAGAATTATGAGTTAGTATGAGGGTAAAGAGTTACCAAACTCTATGCCTGGACCCTAGGTCAATCAGCGTAAAATTAATGTAAGCCTCTGTGTGTCTCTGTGGGTCTGCAGGTCTGTGTATCTGTAGGCCAGAATCTCAGGGCTAGGCTGAAAGTCCAGAAAAGAAACCTAATACAACACTTAACAAACATTCTACATCAAGGCCAGTTTTAACAACTGAGTTACTGTCTTGTTTTTTTTTTTTAAAAAATTTAGAAATTTGCTTTTTATTAATTTATCTATCTATCTATCTATATCTAATCTATCTTCTGAGAGTCATAATTCTTATTTAAGAAGAAAAACTTTAGTTAGGTCAAACATTTTCTTTGAGACTGAAAGAAATAAAACTCAAATTTCACCACTATTAACTCATTCACTTGAAATCAATAAGAAAAAGTCTAAGTTATGCATTTGGACATAATGTCCACAGTGGAAAAATTTTGATAAGCTTTTACTAAAAAAAATAGTCACTGTGTAAAGCTGACAACACATATTATAGATATTATAAATGACCCTAGTGCAAGATTTTATTTCATTAAGGATAGGCCAGGGCAAACTGTTTATTAATAGTGCATATTTTGTAGACAAGATTCTATGTGTTTATCAAGGCTCCTTATTAGCAAAACATTTTTGACCAGGGTTTCTTCTTTGTGAGATTATGAGTTCTGAGAAAATAGATATCATACTGAATAGCTTCATAAAAACAAAAGCCTGTGAAAGCAGCAGCAATGGGGGTAACAAAAGGCTAATGAAATCCAAGGGAACTCTATAGCATGATAAAAATACAGGAAAAAGCACAGAGTATTGGAAATTTTGGAAATTCAAGTCCATAAACTATTATTTTTTTTTATAAATATCATGCACCCTGATGCTAAGACAAAACAGCAAAATACACAGTTTTTAAAGAATTAAAAGATGGTGTTATTCATATCTTTTCCAACTTTGAACATTAGAGAGTTATTACATGACATCTATGTATATTTAGTATATATGATATATACATATAGATATATAAGATATATATGAGAAATACACACATTCATACACATATGTGAGAGAGAGAAACAGGCTTCATGAGAGTTTCTTTTTAAACTTCTTTTAAGCTATTATTTAGTAGTAAAATCAGGAATGTAGAAGGCATTACGGTCATCAACAGAATGTAAAAAAAATAGATCAAAATATTAACATCAGATTTCTGTGAACCTCCTGCCCTTGCTGGGAAGGAGATAAGGAGATGGGGAGAAGGGAGTGTGACTGGGAGGAGCGGGAAGTATAAGGGAGTTTGAACAAGGGATGGATAAAAAAAGGAGACTTTATTCAAAATTAAATAAAAATAAAAAATATGCCTAAAATATGTAATTATACCTGGAAGGTGGCTATCAGAATTGTAGACTTTCCAGCTAGACCACTTATGCTTGAGTCCTTACCCCCTCATTCACACGTATGTTATTTTTACCAGCAATGTGTCCTTCAAGAAGTAAAACTTGAACCTTATGCCTCTGACTGTGATAAGTCTTAAGCAAAATAAAACATGGACAAAAATATATTAGAGTAATTGATAAAGATGATCTGTTTAGACTTTATTAGGTTATCCATAATTAGCTTACTGTGTTTGCAAACGTGTGTATAATTCCATTTGATAAATTTATATGTTCATTATTTAAATTTTCCAACTAGAAATTTAAATAAGATTTAAGATAAAAAGTATGTTGTTCAAAATTTATTTGGCACATTTGAAAAATGAATTAATATTTCAAAAAATAAAGAGAAGTACAATTTACAATTGTGTCATTATAAAGAAAATTAAACACAAGTGAACCTACAGGATGGACACATGAACTGTGTGTACTGTGACAGTAGAAAGGATCTACACTAATCCAAGCCACATTGGGTCCCAATGATGATTTCAGAAATAGAAACTCCCCATCCCTAACCCAGAAACAATGTCCAGTTGATAACCATTGACAATGGAAAAAAATGTTTTGTCCAATGGAGTCTCAATGGGGAAACAAACCACAGTATGTCCGGCACTAGATAGCTAACACAAAATGAACACAGTGGTGTTTTTGAAGAATTTTTTTGTCTAACAAAAAATGTCTGGAAATTTTTATTTTTGCATTTTATTTCTTTATTTTCAATATTACTGATCTTCTGCCTATACATTATGATGTCTGATTTTATTTTTATGGTCTTTCTGTGTTTGTATATAGGTGTATCCTAGTGTGTATATTTGTTTCTTGTGCTTTCTTATTTTTTTTTTTTTAAACTTTATTTATTTATTTGCCTTGGTGTTTGCCTGGAACTGGAACTACAGACAGTTATCAGCTGCCATGTGGGTGCTGGGAATCGAACCCGGGTCCTCTGGAAGAGCAGACGGTGCTCTTAACCGCTGAGCCATCTCTCCAGCCCCCGCTTTCTTATTTTTTCCATTTGTTTTGTTATTATTATTGTTTGATTTAATTGTGTTTTATTTTATTTTGTTATGGTTATTTTGTATATAATTCCAACTTTTAGTTGGTATATAATAAAAACCCAAAGCTAGGTATTGGGGAAAAGTTGGAATACCAGAGGACAGAATCACCCACACTCAAGCTGAGTCAGGAAGTAGTGACCCAGGTTGTTAATCCAGGGAGACAGAGTTTAAGACATAAAAAGACAGACAGTAGTAGCACATACTATTGATCTCAGTAATTGGGAGGCAGAGGCAGGAGGATCTCTGTAAGTTTTAGGGCAGCCTGGTCTATAAAGCAAGCTTCAGGACAGTCAGTCCTGTTACACAGAATACCCTGTATCAACAAACAAAAAATAAAAAGGCTGGAGAAATGTCTCTGTCCTCTGATCTTCTAGAATGATTTTATTAAATATACAATATATCACCACATACTTCTTTGTATTCTGATGAGGGAAAGAAAAAAAGAGTGTGAATTTGGGTGGGTGGGGAGGCAAAAAGTCTTAGAATATATTGTGAGGAAAAAAATCTATTTTCAATTAAAAATGAATGTTAACTTTTTTGCTATTTCATTGTAAGAGTAAATTATTTTATACTTCATTTGCTATATATGTTTTATCAATTTTTTTCTCGTTTTATTTTTCAACATTTATTATATTGTTTGAAATTTTCATACAATACTATTGTATTTAGAACATTTATATTCCACACTCTTACCCATCTACCATTTTCTCTATTTACTCCCTCTCAATTTCCTGAAAACTTCTTTCATTACTATTGACACAAACACATACATATACAAACTTTTGTGCTCATAAATAAATCCTTCTGAGTCAATTTAGAGTTATATATGCACAGATAGAGATACACATACACACACATGGAATTAGAAAATCCATTATGAGCTAATCCCTAGAGAAGACTAATCTGAATATGACAAAAATGACTACAAATTATTTTAATAGGTAATAAGTTAGCAGAATTCTACATGGCTTCTTCATATATTCTTTTGTATTGGTTTTTGTTAATCAATCTATTTTACTTGTTCACTAGAGTTTTAATATTGATAGCCATAGGAAACATAAATTTTTTCCAACAGATCTCAATGAGAATATAAAACACTCCTAATATCAGTCACTATGCCCAGAAGTAGATTGCCAACATAAACAAACTCAAACAAACTCACTGGTATTTTGGAGGGTTTTTGGTTCATAATTTTTATTGGACATTTTATTCTCTCTCTTTCTCTTTCTTTGTCTCTCTCTCTCCTTTCTCTTCCTTCCTTTTTTCTTTCTTCCTTCTTTCTTAATTCTTTACTTTAGTCTTATAAGCCTTATATTATTATTTCAGGTTTTCCTGTTTTTATTTTATTTCTGTGTGTTCAAATCTGTGTGTCTCCGAGTCTATATTTTTTAAGATTATTCTCTTTGTTCTTCCTCTGTTTGTTTGTTCTGCTCTATTCTGTTTTTTGATGATTTTTATATTTTCTTATCTAATTATGTTACTGTTTTAAAGATGACTCTATGCTAGTAAAAGGAAGAAAGAAAAGGTGCAAATTTGGGTGGGTAGAGAAGTGGAGAGGAGTAGTTGGGGGAGGGGAAATCATAAGCAAAATATTGTATTAAAAGCATAATTTTAAAAAAACATGAAGTCCACACAAGAGGATATATGTAAATATTTTTTGTTCAAGAATTTATATGTGGATTCACAAGTAAAAGCTAGTTCAGTACAAGTCTTTAAAGATTATTATTTTTGGAACATACAGGTTTGCATATTTGCCCCTCTCCTTCCTTCTTCCATTTCTTTCCCTTTTCCCAATGATTTACTTTTCAATATTTATGTGAACTATTGTAATTTTTCCTTAGTACCTAACATATTCCCATATTTAATATGAAATGCTTATAGCTTATAGCAGTGTGAAACACACAGTAACTAATAGTAAAATTGTGTGTGTATTTTCCCCAAAAGATCTCTTTTACTTGATGTGTATGTACCTTAAGTGTGTATGTACCTTAAAGACTGCTAATATAGCATTATCAGAAAGACAAAGTTGTCATGGTAAATTTAAGGCAGTAGACTATGTCAAGAATGTCACCAGATATTTGACCACAATTCTGTGTGTCTAGAGTGATGTGAATGCTACACCTCTTAACTTACTTGCAAACATCTATTACTTTGGAACATGCTGCTTCATAAAGTCCTGAATTAATCTTTAGGGACAAGAATGCCTAATAAAGAACACAATAATGTGCAGCAGCTCTGGCAATAAATTTGATGAAAGGTTTCCTGAAAGCCACAGCAAAGGGTAATATGAGTCCACTTATTAGGTCTGTGTTGATGTTATTTATATTCTGTGACCCACGGGGAGATAAGTGATTTTATTTTGCTGTCTAGGGTTCATCCTTGAACCTCTGCATATTAGTTTTTTGGGGCTAGTGTTAATATACTGAGTGAGACATAGGTGTCTTCTAAGAAAATACATTTTTTTACACAGAGGATTCTCTTAGACCTTTTGTTTGTGTTATTTTTTGTTTGAGTTGTATTTAATTATATTTATGTCATAGTTTGATAGGTGATTGCTATATTACATCAAGGTGTGTATGTGTTTGTGTGTGTTCATGCACGTGTGTTTGTGCCTTGGGAATTTTCAAAAGAAAAAAAAATATGAGCATGGATAGAAGCTTTCAATAATTCTCTATAAAAAATGTTTGTGAAATATAGAGTCCAAGTAGAAGAGCACATGCTTTGTTGGATATCTCTCCAATAATATTCTCTTCTCATCTAGTTTTACATCAATTCAGTACCTGTTGAGAGTTGAACTTTCAGAATTTCATTAGGACCAGTGTCTGTTGGACAATATTTTAACTATTCTAATTTGATAATTCTATTTTACTTATTATTTTCAAATTGAATCATACAATAATCATGTTTTATTTCACTCTATGCTCTTAATTGACTATAGTTCACAACAGAAGTGAAAAATAAAAATTCAGGAAGATGTTGGTATTATGGATTCCTTTAGTTATTCTATTGAACCTTGTTTTCTACTATTAAATCCTTAAATATTATATAGCATTACTTTCTTTTAATTTAATATTTTTTTATTTTCACACAAAGTGTGTGATTATATTCACCTCTCACACCTTATAACGAATCCTAGATTTCTACCTCTCATTTCCTTGCCCCAACTTTCTGCCCTCTATTATTATTTAATATCTCATCAACTTTACTTAGTTTTGACCATATACTCAGGGTATACCTCAACAGCCAGTGCAGTAGATAATATACTCAAAAACCCATATACTTGGGTATATCAGAACATGCACCTTCTTCTGTAACGTTGACTGGCTTGGTCATGCTCAAATTTGTCGTGTGCAGACAAAAACAACTTATGTGATTTTGTGAGTTCAGTGGTCCTCTTATGTCAGGAAACTACTCATTCAATTTTTTCCTTCCCAAGATCTGTCTCTTACAACTTTATAATGGGCTTTGAGCCTTAGTGGAAGGTAACATGTAGATATCACATTTGTGGCTGAGGACTCCAGTAACAATTACATTCTGGATTTTTGACAAGCTTTGCATTTTTTAATTAACCATACCTCAAAGCACAAAGAGACTTTTCTGATGGTATTTAAGAGCTCTATTATTCTAAAACTTATAAAAGTGAAATTAGAAGGTTGTAGTGATATGTTACATATTTAGTAAAAATTGGAATATCAAGAGATCAACCCACCGTCAAACTTGGCACAGATAGCTCCAGGAGTTTCAGGGATAACAGAGCAGTGGTAACTCACATGGCTCTGGGAGTTCTGGATCTCTATAAGGCCAAACAGCTGGGCTTCAATGACAAACACCTTTAATCCCAGCACAGGGAAAAGCCATGAGTGGTGGTGACCTATGCCTTTAATCCCATAACTCTCCAGAGACGAGATCTTTCTGTGTTTCTGTGAGTTAAAGGTTGACTACCAAATAGAGTAGCTCATGTCTTTAATTTTAACCTGGATGGGATACAGCTGTGTGAGAAGGGTATTTAAGACTATTTTAGGAAAACAGCAGGCAATTAGAAGCGACTAGGAGCAAAGCTTAGGAAGCTGGAAAATAGCTGGGTGAGATTTGACTGTGGTGTTTCTTTTTTCTGATATTTCAGCCTTTCCTCAATATCTAGCTCTGAGTTTCTTTCATTACAATCAGAATTTGTGCAGCAGAAGGTAGATTGTTACTGTGGATTTTTAGTAGACAAAAGTAATAGGTTTAATCCTGAGGCCTGTGAGCTCCCCAACATCATTTCTGGGCTGGATTTCTAGTACCAGGCATGCATTTCCTCATGTGAAAAGTGCTTTAAATACAATCAAAAAGCAGTTAATTTCCTCTGTAATATTTGTGTAATTATTGGAGCAGTTAACAAAGTATACAGATGAATAAGATTATTTATGACCATTCTCCTCAAAAGACTATATGGCACCTTCCAATACTTTGAGAGCTATTCATCAGAGAGACATATTCTTCTTCAATCCCAACTTTATTTCTCCATGTACTTTAATAAAAGCAATAGGGGTTTACCATCACCTGTTGGGCAAACAAAAGCAGTGGCAAGATACATATTGTTTAGGAGTAACTGGAATGCCCCTGACCAAGTGCTCATATGTAACATCTGGCATTTGGACCTTTTATTTGGCAACTTACAGATCATGGAAGGACATCATCTCTTTTGTAGAGTAACTTCAATTAAGCCCTTATATATGAATGCCAATGTATATATACATATATGTATGAAATGTTTTGTTTCTTACTTTTTCACCTGTATTCCTACATGCTTCTTTGTCAGCTGGATGGAGACTGACTCTACTCTCCTCCTACCAGAACCACAATTTCCCTGCCTTACTACAGTGCTGGATACAGGCCAAAACAATTTTATTTACAGAATTCATACAGTATACAGATGAACATTCTCACCACAGTCCTCAGTTAATATAATATTATGACACTAAAATTATGCAAACAATAAGTAATTAGATGCTATTTATTTTGATACTATTCAATGTAAAGGTATATATAGTGTACTTAGAAAATATACATTTATCCTCTAAAAAAGTTTTAGAGTAGTAGTAATATAAGCAATATAAAGAATAAAAACTTGTAATTTTGAAGAAAAACAGTTGTAAACTATGCACTCCAAACTCTTTTATCATAATAATAGAAAATATTAACATGTGACTTTGTCATATTTATTTACTTCTGGTGGAAATATAAACTTTTATAGCAACTATGGAAAACAGTGTGAAAGTTCCACCAAAACACAATCAAACAAAAAGTAAAAAGAGAACTATTATATGATACACACATGTTACTACCATGGAATTTATATTCATCTCTAATTTTATCTGCCCATCTATATTCATTGCTAATGTATTTACAGTAGCCATTAAATGGAATCAGGCTATAGTCTCATTAACTACTTAATATATAATCAAAAGATGATATATTTAGACAATAGAATATTATTCACCCAGTAAGAAAAATAAAATTGTGAAATTTGCAGATATGTGGATCTAAAAATAATAACTCTGAGTTAATCTAGACCCAGGAAAAGGAATGTTATGTGCTTTTCTCATCTAAGGATGTTAGCTTTGAATATTCAGATAATTCTTTTCATAGAATTCAGGAGATTATTACTAAGAGGATATGAGAAAGTTGTTCAGATGGGTTAGAGATGGAACAAACTGGTAGAGCAGCTTAAAAGGAAGTATTGGAATAGGAAGTATTAACCTGGGGTGGAGATCTGGAAAACAGTATAGAGTAATAACTATAGGGAGAGTAAAGTCATATGCAAACCTAATGCTGTAGAATCTATTTCAGAGAGAGAGAGAGAGAGAGAGAGAGGGAGAAGTTAGTAGACAAGGGAGGCTAACAAATAGCTTGCCTCTTTCAGATTAGTTGTCAGTCAGTAATTTCTCAGATAATATCTCATATTATTTGCAAAAAAGTAATCATCAATCATACTTTGCTGTTGAACCTTCTTGATACAATTATGACTGGCTTGGATTGGTAGGTTTTTTATTTATTTATTTTTTTGAGACAAGGTTTTCTGTGTAACATTCATGGATGTCCGGGAACTTTCTTTGTAGACCAAGCTGGCCTTGAATTCACATAGATCCTCCTGCCTCTGCCTCCCAAGTGCTGGTTCTAAAAGCATGTGCTACCACTGTCTGCCTTTTAAGTCTCGAACTCACAGTCTCCCAAGTGATGGGATTAAAGGCTTGGGTCACCACTCCCTGACCTCTATAGCTTGACTGTGGGGGATTCTGTCCTCTCATATTCCAAACTGATTTTATTAAATATACAATATATCACCACAGACATAAGAAGATCTTGATGCAATAATTTCATTAGCATCATGAGAATAACCAATAACTGTGTGATTGCATTTAAATTCTCCTCCACTAGATGAAGCACATTCATGAGAGTATTATACAATTAAGAACATATTACTAGATAGGTCATCAGTCTTAGGGAGAACCAATTATTACTAATTTGCTAAATGTAAACATAAATAATGTCTAATGGTTAGACTCATATATCGATGTATTTCTCAACCCTCATCTGAGAAGTTTCTGTATGCTGTAGCTGGTGATAGGCACGGTTTTCAACAACTGGGCAATGCATAGATAATAATGTACTAAACAAAGATCAGATCTAAAGGAAATAAATACACTTCACATCACGCTCATATCCTGTCAAGAATAAGAGATAATTTTAAAAGAAGAAACAAAAATTATAAGAGTTGGATTTGGTAGACGGCTAAAGGAAATATATTCTGGATTGCAAGCTGCATTTATAAAATTCACTGATACTGAAAGAGAACATAAAGATAACTGTGTAAGCCCAAGCTAGACCAAATTACAGCATGGAGAGTGGAGTTGGACACATAATCACATCCTCAATCATGGAAATATTAGCAATTGTTAGCTGAGAGAAGAAGAAAAGGCAATTTTCTGTAAAAGTATATGTAGCCCCTATTAAATTGATAAAACTCCAGTAGATGATCACACATCCAAGAATATCTGAGGCACATTAATTGGTCTTGCAATGTCTGAAATGAGAAGACAAAGGATACAAAGTTGAGTGGGTAGGGAAGAGAACATGGATCTGCAGAGAGTTCAGTAAGAGAGAAAAAGTCCAAGACACATTGTATGACACTCTCAGAAAACTAATTTAAAAAAGAAAATGTGTGACTCTATTTTTAAGCAGAAAGAGATTTATTAAAAGATATTAAATAGCTAATGAACCCCAGAGAGGGTGAATATCTAGCCCTGGCTGCTACAAAGCCAGGGCTGTGTAGCCAGGATAACTAACATAGCAGGAAATACCCACAACCATTGAACAGGCTCATCAAATTCACCCTGACCTTGGCCTGGATCTCAGTGCATCCCCCCTCCCCTTTAATTGAAAATTGATTCTTTTTATATACAATATAAACTGATTGCAGTTTTTCTTTCCTCTGGTTTCCCAGTTGCACCCCACCTCCACTCCCATGTGAATCACTCCCTTTCTGTCTCTCATTAGACAAGAACATGATTTTAAGAGAACAAACAAAACAAAAATATAATAACTAAATAAAACTTAATACAATGAAACAAAAGCCATTACATCAAAGTTGGACAAGGCAAAAAAAAAACAGAATGAAAAAAGTAACATTTATCAAAAACTTACATACTCAGGAGTCCCATAAAAATACCAAACTGAAAGCTATAATATATAAATAGAGAACCCACTGCAAATCTGTGTTGGTCCTGTGTTTGCTGCTTCAGTCTCTGACAGTTATTCAAGCTTTGCTCAGTTGATTTAGAAGCTGTTTTCTCCTTGTGTTCTCTATCCCTCTGTCTCTTACTCTCATTCTTTCTTCTCTTCCAAAGATTACCCTGAGCTGTGAGGGGAGAGATTTGAGATTTGTGTGTTCCAAGGTCTCTGTCTCTGTCTCTGTCTGTCTCTCTCTGTCTCTCTGTCTCTGTCTCTCTCTTTCTCTCTCATATATAATATCTAGCTGTGGGTCTGTTTTTGTTACTGTCTGCTGCAGGAGTTAGTTTCTCAGATGACAGGTAACTAAGTCACTGATCTATGAGTATAGCAGAATATCGTTAGGTATCATTTAACCACCACTGTTTTTTCTAAGACCAGTAATATTTGGGTTTACCCTAGGACTCTGAGCTATCTAGTTTTTGGTTCTTGGTCTCCTGAGCAGTGCCAGGTAAGGATTTCTTCTCATGGAGTGTCACTAAAGTCAAATCAACGTTCTTTAGTTACTTCTACAAACTTTGTGCCACCGTTGCCCTAGCATATTTTGCAGGCAGGACAGATTGTATATCACAGTTTGTGGCTTGATTGATGGTAACATTACTTTTGTTACCATGTAGAGTTCATTTCTGTATCAAAAACACTAGGATATAGGGGTGAAGGCTCAATGTTGGCACAAGCTCGACTTCTCTTTGTTCAAGGAGTTGAGTCATCAGTAATATGGCCTAGTCAATTTGTAGAGAGCAACCTATTGCTTGGCAACATATTGGGTTTGTGAATTTTCTTGGGACCCTGTTGACCAACAATTCAATTGGATATTCTTTGTAAAAAGAAAGTTCTCTTTCAACTTTATTTTACTGAAATTTATTTAGTCAATAAATAAATGTATAACCAGTGCCATGTATTTATAAGACACCAGTTTATTAACATGGAAATAATTCATGGTACTATGATCTGAAGAGATTAAGAGCCTGTAACATTAATAAAATAAGTCCTAGTAAAAATAATAATAAACAACTATAATAATAATAATAATAATAAGCCAGAAATGCTGCTGCATGTTAATTATATCAACATCTGTGGAGACAAAGATAAGAACAGATCACAGATTCAAGGTCAAATTAAAAAGCATAAAACAAACATTTAGAGAGGAAAGGAGATGTCTAGCCCAGTGATAGTACTTGCACAGTATATACAATGTCCTGTCTTCAGCCTCACGATTAGGCAAAAATAACTACTGGTAAAGTTTTAAAAAGTAATAAAATCTAGATCTAAGGAGCAGTCCATGAAAATGCAAAAGATATGAGCCATATGAGAGTAATAAAGCAATGAGAAAATTTTATGAAATTTGTGCAAATAAATATTACCTTAATCCAATGGCAAAATTCTAATGATTATTTTCTGAAACAAACAAACAAGAAGAAGAGGCATGTATACACCAATATATGAAGTAGATACATACAAGTGAATTATCTAAGACTGAAAGGTTGTAAAAGCTCATTGGCATTTTGCAATAAAGAAGATTATAAAATATGAAACATTTATAGGGTCAATGTAGGATTAATAGAATATTCAGAGTGAAAAACACTTGATTACTAATAGGTAGACTGGGAATACAGTGACATTTGTGGACTATCATAGTCTACTTTTATTTTTTATTATATTTAAAAATATTCCCATTTTGAAAAGATGTAATATTTTTATAATATTATTTTCTCTACTTTTATTCACTGGTAATTTTCTATTTGTCAACAATTAATCTTGCACACACCCACCCTTACCACCTACCTCCAAATGACCCTAGAATCCCTAGTACATCTTTCTCCCAACTTCAATTTTTTTAAAAAATCTGAATAATAAGTTAACTGAAAAATAGAGAAAAATTAGATGTTAAAAATGAGCAGTGATTTCTCAGATAGTTTAATATTTCCACTAGCAGTTTTAATGAATATAGTTTAGAGGAAAGTAAGTCAAAATATATCATATAAATTCAAAAAGCTTAAGTAAATATGGGAACATTGAGATTAAGTAATATGTTATCTATTCTTATCCTGATGCTATATTATATGTGTTAGGATTATATAACTTTTAGAAAAAATATACAAAGCAGAATAATACTAAGATAGGATTTGGCAAATGGTTGTTTGTGTGTGTGTGTGCTGAAACCTGTAAATAGAAGAAGTTACCCACCAAACACATTTTTTTGAAACTTAGCTGTTTATTAATGATTAAAAATATGATAAAAAGTTTCTGTTATGATATTCTTCAATTTGCAATGTTTTACTCAAGAAACATTTTTTTACACCAATTTAACTCCTACATTGATGTTAACATATAATCTTTTTCACTTCACATTTTAAGGCTAGCAGGTGTAACATTCTTAGTGTATTCATGCTGCTTAAATTCTTTTAAGAAGAGTTGAAGGTAAAATGATTAAAGTTCTCAGGTCTGAAAATTTGATGGCTCCCTGATGGGATTCATTCCCAAGGAGTCCAGATACCTCAATATCTCTTTGCTGTAGCAATTTAGAAACTTTCAGACCAGAAACTCATGAAAATGAAAAACTGTAGGAGGATGTAGATCCATAATTTTTACTTACAGCTTAAAATTCTAAACCTATTTTGTTTAGCAAATTAAACCACACAAAAAATTTTTTATGCTCTAAGTTCAGGCTCATGTTTTATTTTATTTAGATTACTATACCTGCATACTTCTGAGTTTTTGGTTAGATTTAGTACTATGTAGTGTGTTACAAAAATAGTAGACTTTTAAAATTGTTTCTGGTTTATATTAAGAACCATGAGAGTTCATTAACAAAAGAAAACAGGATAATAAAAGAAAAATGTCTTTCTATATTCAATACTCCTAGCAAACACCTGAATAGATTGATATTATGAATATGATGATTGCTTTTTATTGTCAATTTGACATACGCTAGAATCGCCTGGAAAAAGAGCTTCAAGGAGAGATTGTCTGCTTTGTGTTGCTCTGTGATCTTGTTTGTGGGGGATTGTCTTAAGTCAATTTGTTGCAGGAAGGCAAACCACTGTGGTTGGCACCATTAACTAGGCAAGGTGTTCTAAACTGTTTAAGAGTAAATATTAATATTAGACATTTATTAATAACTCTCAGCTTTTGACCATGGATATTATGTGATAACCTAGATGGCAGTCCTGCCTTAATCCTCACCATGATTGACTATAGTCTAGAATTGCAAACCAAAATAAACCCATTTTCTTTTCTATTTTGTAATTTATTAGGATATTTTTTCACAATAAGAAAAATTTCAAAAAATGAAACAAAGCATTTAAAAAGACTGCTACAATGGATGGATTTGGAGAATATCTTCCTGAGCAACGTCTCACAAACCCAGGAGGATGAGCAGGGGATGTACTCACTCATTATTGGACTTAAAAGCAAAAACATTCTTTTTTCATTGAAAGATGATGAGTGAATAAGGTGATTTAAAACACACACACACACAAAACAAAACAAAACAAAACAAAACAAAACTTCTGGCTTGCCTGTAGAAGGGTTACTTAGTAGAAATATGTGGTGACCATAGTGCATCTGTGGGCATTAGCTGTGACCTACTGTGCTTTCTTTATCTGTAGCTGAGCCTAACTTGGCTTGAGAAGCTTTAGATTTTATTTTTATGTTTCATGTATTTTAGAGAAAAAAGAAATTTTATTACTGTATGGGTTTTTTATCTATTCTGAATGTTTTGGTTTTTTATGTGATATTTGATATTGATAAAAAATTAAAAAGACTGCTGCTTGGCCTTTGAATATGATACCAGGCAATGTGCTGTACTGAATTCCTATGTTAATATGTCTTTGAATTCATATTGTTTTATAAAAGTATATACACATATATGTGTGTATGTATATCAGTAACAGTATCATGATAACTTCCTGAGGTTATAATATATCGAACAATAAAGTCTGAACACATCATTTTATTGCAAATAAATTAAGATAAATGATAAAAACATGTATTTATTTTCAATTACACATTAGTAGTATCATTGATTACTTTCAGACACAGGTTTATGTAATGCAAATGAGAAAACAACTTTTAATGGTATATACTACATCATTTTTATTAGAATTGTTATATTTAAAATTGTTAAAAGGATCATACCTTACACACAGTGGTATTTATATAGGATTATGTTTAAGAAGATAGGAAATAAACACAGTGAGGAATGAAGAATAACTGACTTACTAAAAATGTGTTTGATATTAACTCAGATGCAGTGCTCATACAATAATCTTCAAATTCAACATTCATATCAATATCACAAATAAAGTAGAGAAATAATTTTCAATATAAAAGATATAGACATAATTCTACTAGTACAAAACATTCGTACTTAGAATAACTTTGTATCTTGAGACTTAAGGGTTGAATCAGAAATATCTTGAAAAGAAAATGCTGCATCATCATTAAACTCACTATGCAATAAGTCTAAAATGATCCTCAACTGTATATTTAAAAGTAACTTCAAGAAAATGAAGATCTTCTGAAGTACAAACATCATCATTTTGCTTAAATTTTAAAATAGCTATTTTCTTAAAAGATAAATGTAACTGTAGTATTTGGTAAATCCAGGTGAGATCAAATAGGAAAACTTACTGTTTATTTGATTTTTTTTGATTATAATGTCAGTACCATAATAATTTTTTTTTAAATAATGTCAACAATGATTCAAATATCTCACTCAGTGAAAGGGCTGTCTAGTGCTACACTACATTGCAAAATGTAATTTGCTCTTATTTTATCTTTCAAAAAGATACATGAATACACATATGTATTACAAATAAAGTACCCAAAACAAAAAATATTCTATCTAGGTACAGTATAGGGAATCAGTGAAATTATGGAGATTACTTATAGTAGTTTTGGTGAGGATATACATATAGAAATAGGGATGACGCAAAGGCAACTGAATCACTGGAAATCTTATGTCACCTTGAATGAAAATTACTCCTGCCAGCACTTTTCCTTGAATTTGTCATATAGTTTACATGTAATTCTGCTGTCTGTGCAGTTTACTATCCACAGGAATTGTGACCCCTTATATAAACTTGCATAGGGACATTGGAAATCTTTAAACTTCTGTAGAGTCTTTTTTGCCAAGTAAAAAGTTATTTTATTCATAAACAAAACAAAATCAGCAATGTAGATATACCATGTGACCAAAGCACAAAAAGAAATACTTGTATAAAATTTTATCATCACAATATGATTTTGAGAATCATATATAGGAAAAAAGTGGAAAATGGTTAGCTCAGAGGAAAAAAATGAGTCTTAAACATGTTCTCAAGCTAAATTTATCAAATCAGTTTTGAACTTTTGACAAAAAAAAAAAAAAAAAAACAATTCTGGAGATTCTTGAGTCTAATGAGCATCATTTTAGGAGAGAATATTTTAATTTGAAATAAATAATCACACAATGTTTTCTTTTGTAGTTTGGCAAAACTAACTGGTGTATAATGATAGGATCATAAGAACAACAATATAAATTTACATAATCACTTGATAAATTTCTCACTTTTATTCTCTGAAACTTCTCCTTATGTGAACCTTACAAGTTTTATTCCTATTTCATCTTATTCTCTTACATATTTACTACTTTATTTAGTGATAATCATAGCTACAATTCATGGTTATTAAGATTTAGGCCATTTTTCTTTTTTAAATTTTATTTATTTATTGTCTTTTTATTTAAATTTTTTCCCATATCTACCATTGCCCCCTTCTCCCTCCTCAAAGTCTTCTCTCACCCTCCCCCATCCCATTTTTCCAACCATTTTCCAAGAAAAGCAAGGAATCCAAAAGTGAGTCAGTTTAGTCTGGCATATCCATTTGAGGTAGGTCCAAGTTCCACCCACCCAGTATCAAGAATGACTTAGGCATTCCTCTGTAAGGAATGGGCTCCTAGTTGTCAGTTCACATAGTAAGAATAAACTGTGGTGCTACTTCGAGAGGCTCCACAAACTTCCCACACAGTTTGACCAGTTTGACTGTTGTCTGCATTTGGTTTCTTCATGAAGGTTTCTCAGCTGTCATTTCAGAGTCAGTGAGCTCCCAACAGCTCAGCTTAGGTCAGTCATCTGTGTGGGTCTTTTCCTTATAATCCTGATCTTTTTGCTCTCTCTCTCTCTCTCTCTCTCTCTCTCTCTCTCTCTCTCTCTCTCTCTCTCTCTCTCTCTCTCTCGCTGAACCTGAAAATTGAATTGGTGCTTTACTATCAATGTCTGCTTCCACCTCAATCTGTTGATGAATGAAGGCTCTATAATGACACTTAGGGTGGTCATTCATTTGATTATAGGGGAAGACTTGTTTAGGCACCATCTCCACATTTGCTTGGAGTTCTAGCTAGGGGCATCTTGTGGGTTCTTGGATGTTTCCTTATCACCAAGTTTCTTTCTAACCTCAGAGTGTCTTCCTCTATCAAGAGATCCATTTCTTTGTTTTCTCTCTTTCTGTTGCTTCTCACATTCAGCCATCTCCTTCTCTCATGATTTGTTCCCACGTACCCTTGCTTGCTCCCCTTTATGATCCCAACTTAGGAGATCTTGTTTATTTCCCTTTCCCACTGGGATCAATTGATGTCTCTCTTAAGTTCCTCCAGTTACCTAGCTGTGTGAATGTTGGGGATTGTAGCCTGGTTATCCTTTGCTTTATGTCTAAAATCCACTTATGAGTGAGTAATTACCATGTCTATCTTTCTGGGTGTGTGTTACCTCACTTAGCTGTTTTCAATAAATAGGGATCAGCATACATGTTATCTGTCATGTAACCTTCTCTGGGTTTCACTCTCATGTTTGCAGCCAAGATCCTCAGGAAGTCTCTCCCAATTAAATCTGATCTTATTTCTTTTGAAGGAATCTCTAGGTTTGTGGAAACAAAAGCCTAATTGCTCTCCCAATGTAATACATTTCCTGATTTTCATTTTGAAGCAAAGACATAGTCAAAGTATAAAAGCTGTTTTAATTCAGTAGTTGTTTTTTACAATCCAGTGTCTCTTAGCGGCTACCATTCTGTTCATTAATATTCAAAAAAATTCAAAATTAACAAAGTACCATATAAGGTCCAATATCCCTGTGTTATATTTTCCATTCTTACTTGGCTTATTTTTATATTAGTTTAGTCTTTAAAGATTTTATTTTTAAACTATTCTTTTATATGATTGTCAATTCCCATTTTATTTTGTTTTTGTTCAGCATCTAAGCACTGTTTTAGGTATACTGTATCCTTTTCGAGGTTTTCTGTGTCTGGACATGGCTTTCTCCTTGTCTGCAGCCCTCTCATACCAGTCTGTTCACCATTCAGTTCCATGCTAGCAGCTGCCTCAAGTGTGCAGACTGTAGCCAAGAGCCATGTCTCTCAAAGCCATATCTACATCCTTGTCCAGAACTTAGCTTATGAAGGGCCTTATGCTTGGATAGATGAATCTTCAGAGTTTATGCTATATTTAGTGGTACTTTCTTATGAGACCTCAAGCTCACAGTTAATGACACAGAGACTTACTAATTATAAAAGCTTGAGAATTAGCTTAAGCTTGTCTCACTAGGTCTTATAACTTAAATTAACCTGCTTTTATTATTCTATGTTCTTTTACCTAGTTCAGTTACCACTACTCTGAGTCATACTTGTCCATCAGTACTGTCATCCACCAACTAGTAATGACATAAAGACTTATTGTTAATTTAAAAGTTTGGACTTAGCTTAGAATTTACCCAACTAATTCTTAGAATTATTTATCTCATAATTTTTAATCTATATTCTGCAATGTAATTCAGTTGTCTCATCTCCTGACTATACATCCTGCTTCTGCTGTATCTTACTGGCATAATCCCTGTACCTAGATTCTTCCTCTTCTTCATCTCTCTTCCAGAAACCATACCTCTCTTCTCCTGACAGCTATTGGCCATTCTGAATTTTATTACACCAATTACAGCAATAAGTAATCACACAGTTTACATATATTCCACAATATTATGTAAGCACCAGCTAAGGTCAGTGCATTATATAGGTGTTACCTTCATCATCAATGACTTGTGTGAGTTAAATGGGAGCTTACATGGAGTCAGTTTTGGAAATTTGTTTAGATATATCCAATTCCTGGCATTGAAAACCTCACTATTTGGCCAGAGATATCTACTTGGGACTTGTCTCCCTCTGTATTTGGTGATTATACTTTATAATTTTTATACATGTATTTTTTTTCTTTTTTTCTTTTATTATTGTGAACAAAGAAGTCACACTTTCTATCCTTGTATATCCTTATTCAAAGTCCCTTCCCCCTCCCACCACATCAGGTCATTCTCTCTTTTCCACAATTCCCCATCCCCTCCCTGGGCAGGCAGCAGGCAGTCCTAAGGTCCCGCTGTCCCAATATTGCTTAGTTCATGTATATATTTTAAGAATCTTTGTTGTATTAGGTTTACATACAAGCTCTTAGTTTTTTTATTATTATGAATAAAGTCTCAATTTTTATCCGTGTATATCCTTGTTCAAATTCCCTTCCCCCTCCCATCACCTCCCAGTCAGTCTCTCTTCTTCCCATCTCCTTATCTCCTCCCTAGCAAGGGCAGGAGGTCTCAAGGTCCCGAGGTGGCTCAGTTCAGCATCCACTATAGGGAGATCAGCTTTTCTCACACCCATATCAAAACTGGTTCAGTGTTCCTCTGGAGGGAATGAGCTCCAAGGTGCTGGTCCAAGGTGTTTCACATCACAAGCTGTTCAGTAGTTGTGGTTTGCAGCGTAGGACATACTTTACTTTTGTTTAAAGTCCACTAATGAGTGAGTACATCCCCTGCTTTCTGGGTTTGTGATACAAGCTCTTAGTTTTATATGTACTTCTGTGTATTCCCTCCCTATCTTCTCTTTTCTCCCTCTCCCTATTTAATACTCCCATTGCAGTCTATCTCTAGTCTCTCTGTAACTATCTGTTATGATTCTCATTCCTTGGAATAATCACCAGTAATTTTTAAATATATTTTATTATTTTTTGTGAGAGGAGTATGTGTAAATATCACTATTTAACTTTTGGGAGTTTCACCTTTCGAAAATATTGGTTCCAGAGATAAAACTCAGGTCATATTGGTTCCAGAGATAAAACTCAGGTCATTAGGCCCTTTGAAAAATGAATTCTCTATTTGAGCTATCTTTCTGAGTCATGACAAATATTTTTAATGTCAGTGAAGAATTTAAAAAAAGGTATTTACATGTGGATAACATATCTAAATGATGCTTCAGATTATATATCATTAGGTAAAACAAATTAAGTTTATAGCATATACCTCTTACAGTGGAATAGATTTAATAAAAATGCAAAGAAATCTGTTGATTCAGACTGTTGTAATAGAATACAATTTAGCATTAACTCTTGAAAGCAAATACTATTCTATTGTTTCAGAGAACTCACTGTATAAACATGATACTGAGGAAATGAAAGGATTAATAGATTTTCCTAATGCAGAATCTGAGACACTGTTTCAACAGAGGCAGATAAAGAGTAAAATCTCCCTAGAACATCATTAGTTGGCAAAACTTAATAACTTGGGAGTGTTACTTGGATATAATAGCGTATTGAAAATAATCAATAGCCTTGTGTCCAGAAAGAATAAAAAAGATTATGGTAGAAAGGAATAACATTTACCGAGGGTAGATTTAAAAACAAATACAGAACTAGAGATAATGATAACATGAATTGGCCATTCTCAAAAGAAAAAAACTACATTATACATTTTCTTTCCTAAATGGTATCTATATTAAAGATGAAAACCTACTACTTGATGGGAGGAAGGGTACCTACTAGTAAGTATACTTTATGAGTGAGAAAGTAAAGTGGAATAAGCAGTGAATATGGTCAAACAAATTTGTAAAAATTTTATAATGAAATGCATCATTTTGTAAAGTTAATATATAATGATAAAGGAAGAAGAACAAGCAATGAGTGTTCTTTGCGAGGAACTTCAAATAGTGTATGACAATGTGTTTAGCATGATGTTTTATTTCTGGAGTTAAGAACTATAAGAAAAAGAATAAAACTGTTTTCATGAGACACAAATGAAAGAAAATTATATATTCAAATAATTTATATTATACATGCATATACTTTTGAGAAATTAAAAAAATTAATAATGATGTAATGCGCAATTTAGATCACCTTTAAATTGCTATGCTAAACTTAAGAAATAGATAAAAGACCATATTTCACAAAAATGATAGAAAATATAAAGAGGAAAATCTGTATAAACACAAAGGTACATGTGTTTTACAGTCACATATACAGGCATTTACTCCAAACCAAATGACTAATATTTGGTAAGGTAAAATGTGTTGAAAAGTTAAAATCTACATGAATTATAAAGTAATCAGGAATAATTAAATAGATTTCCAAAATCAGTATAAAATTAGGCAGACAAATTTTGTTTTAAAAGCACTAGATGCCTATATAAAAAAAATAGAGAAATCCCACACTAGAGAACTAGCAGCACAGCTGAAAACCTTAGAACAATTAGAAACAAACACATTACAAGAAGTGGATGGCAGAAAATAATCAAGCTTAGAGCTGAAATCAATAAAAATGAAACAAAAATAACAATACAAAGAATCAATGAATGAAAAAGTTGGTTCTTTGAGAAAGTCAACAAGATAGATAAACCCTTATCTGAACTAACCAAAAAGCATAGAAAGAATACGCAAATCAACAAAATCAGAAATGAAAAGGGGTACATAAAAATAGAATCCCAGGAAATCCAGAGAATTATGAGGTCATACTTTCAAAATCTATACTCAACAAAAATGAAAAACCTAGAAGAAATGGACAGCTTTTTGGACAGGTACAATGTACCAAAATTAAATATAAATCAGAATGAATACCTAAACAGGCCTATATCCCTAAAGGAAATTGAATCTGTCTTTAAAAGCCTCCCAAGTAAAAAAAGACCCAAGTCCAAATGGTTTCAGTGCAGAATTCTACCAGCCATTCAAAGAAGAACTACTACCAATACTCCTCAGTTTCACACAGCAGAACCTGAAAGAATATTGCCAAATTCTTTTTATGACTCCAAAATTACCCCAATACCCAAGCCACTCAAAGACACAACAAAGAATGAGAATTCCAAACCAATTTCCCTCATGAATATTGATGCTAAAATTCTCAACAAAATTCTGGCAAACCATATACAATAACATATGGAAAATATCATCCACCACGATCAAGTAGGCTTCGTCCCAGAAATGCAGTGATGGTTCAACATATTAAATACTATAAATATCATCCATCGTATAAACAAACTGAAGTAAAACAACCATATTATCATATCCTTAGATGCTGAAAAAGCATTTGACAAAATCCAACAATCCTTTATGGTAAAAGTCCTGGAGAGATCAGGAATAAAGGGAAACACCTAAATATAATAGATTTACAAGACGTTCACAGCCAACATCAAACTAAATGGAGAAATAGTCAAAGCAATCCCACGAAAATTAGGAACTAGACAAGGATGTCCTCTGTCCCCTTATCTACTCAATATAGTTCTCAAAGTTTTAGCTAAAGCAGTAAGAGAACAAAAGGAGAGTAAGGGTATAAAAATTGGAAAAGAAGTGAAACTATCTCTTTTTGAAGATGATATGGTTGTATACATAAATGATCCACAAAGTTCTACCAGGGACCTTCTACAGCTGATAAATGCCTTTAGCAATACAAGATTAACTCAAAGAAATCAGTAGCCCTCCTATACACTAAAGATAAAGAGGCTGAAAAAGAAATAAGGGAAATATCATCTTTTATAATAGTTGCAAATAGCATTAAGTTCTTCGGTGTAACTATAACTAAAGAAGTAACAGATTTATTTGGCAAAAACTTTAAATCATTGAAGAAAGAAATTGAAGAGGATATCAGAAAATGGAAAGTTCTTCCATGCTCCTCAATAGGTAGGATCAAAATAGTAAAAATGACAATCTTACCAAAAGCAATCTACAGATTCAATGCATTTCCCATTAATATACCAACACAATATTTTATAGACCATGAAAGAACAATGCTCAATTTAATTTTAATAACAGGAAAGTCAGGATTGCCAAAACAAATTTACTCAACAAAAGAACCTCAGGAGGCATCACCATTCCCAACTCCAAGTTATACTATACAGCTACAGTAATAAGAACAGCCTGGTACTGGCATAAAGACGGACTTGTGGATCAATGGAATTGAACTGAGGATTGGAACTAAAACCTATGAACACCTGATTTTGACAAAGAGGGCCAAAATATTCAATGGAAAAAGTATCTTTAACAAATGGTGTTAGCAAAGCTGGATAGTAGTGTGGAGAAAAATGCAAATAGATCCAAGCCTATCACCCTGCACAAAACTCAAATCCAGGTGGATCAAAGACCTCAACATAATTCCAGCCACACTGAACTTGATAGAAAAGAAATTGGGAAATTCCCTCCAACACATTAGCACACATTAGACCACTTCCTAAATATAACATAAACACTAAGAACAGCAATCAATAAGTGGGATCTCCTGAAACTAAGAAGCTTCTGTAAGGCCAAGGACTCAGTTAATAAGACAAAATGACAGCCTACGGAATGAGAAAAGTTTTTCACTGACCCTACAAGTGACAGAGGACTTATCTCTAAAATATATAGACAACTCGTGAAACTAGAGCCCAAAACCTTCAATAACCCAATCAAAAATGGGGTTCAGAACTAAAACGGGAATTCTCAGCAGAAGAATTACAAATGACTGAAAGGCATTTGAAAAAGTGCTCAACATGGTTAGCCATTGGAGAATAGTAAATCAAAACAACTTTGAGATACTACCTTACACCTGTCAGATCGGCTAAGATAAAAGACAGAGATGACAGCCTATGCTGGATATGTTGAGGAGCAAGGGGAACACTCCCCCATTGTTCATGGGAGTGTAAGCTTATTGAGCCTCTCTGGCATTCAGTATAGTTGTTTCTCAGAAAACTTGGAATCAGTGTCCCCAAGGATCCAGCAATACCACTACTGGGTATAAACCCTAAAGATGCACATTCACACCCCAAAGGCATTAGCTCAACTATATTCACAGCAGCACTATTCATAATAGCAAGAACCTGAAAACAACCTAGATGCCTCTCAACTGAGGACTGGATTAACAAACAATGGTACATGTACACAATGCAGTACTACTCAGCAGTAAGAAAAAATGATATCCTAAAATTTGGAGGCAATTGGATGGATTAGGGGAATATCCTCCTGAGTGAGGTATCATAAACCCAGAAAAATAAGCATGGGATATAGTCACTCATTAGTACATTTAAATATAACAGCAAAAAACAAAGCATGTCCAAGCTGCAAACCACAACCCCTGAACAGCTTGGGATTTGAAACACCTTGGATCAGTACCTTGGAGCCCATTCCCTCCAGAGTAACACCTGACCCAGTCTTGATGTCGGGGTGAGGAAAGCAGATCTGCCTGGAGTTGATGTTGAACTAAGTCATCTTGGGACCTTGGGACTTCCTCCCCTTGCTCAGGAGGAGATAAAGAGTTGGGGGGAAAAGAGAGTAACTGGGAGGAGCAGGAGGGGGAAGGGAGTTTGAACAAGGGGATACATGGATAAAAGTGAGACTTTATTCATGGTAATAAAGAAAAAAATGAAAAATGTAAAAAATATTTAAATTAAAAAGTAGCAGCAAGAATGTAATGTTCAAGTCTTAAATAGTGCTAGTATGTTTTACTGGAACATTTCTGTGATGAAGGAAGCATGGTTTTAGATATCCTGTGCAGACATAAATCTTTAGAAAGGCCAAGCTGTTTTAAGATAAAGTAAACATTGCAACATTAACTTTGAAAAGAAAGTGAAACATTGTAGAGTAATTTAATGTATACATGAAAATTGTAATTTTGTTGATACCTGTCATTCACTTAACACCTTTTAAAATATTTGTATACACACACATACACACACTCACATACACACAAATTCCCTTATATGTAGTGGTTTTAATACACATTTTTCAATGTAAAATTTATTCTAGAATCTAAAAAAATCATGTTTATGCCCTCATATTTACCAAAACAAAACTAAAGTCATTTTAGATTTGTGAAAGTTCCAGCTACTTAAAATGACATTTGATTCAGATTTCTGATTTAGTAGTTACTTTGTGATTTTAGATCTTCCATGATAGAATTTTTAAATCAATTTATTCATGTAACCAATAATGTCCAGATACATATTTCAATAACAGTCTTTTAGAAGATAAAAGAAAATGGTCTTGAATTGTGTCATGTTCAACCACTCTGTATTAGCTGCCCGGATATTCATTTATTGCATCTAACTAACTGTTATTTTGAGTTGCTTTATACAAAATAAATTTCTCCTAAATTACAACTTAGAGCTAGATTTATGTTGCACTGACAAGTGATTGATGTATTGTTGTTTGTAAGTTAAATGAGAAAGATAAGTTAGTATTAATTGAAAATGTAATGAAGACAGAGGACAGTACCTGAAAAGGATTAAATATCTCACTAGCTAAAATGTTATTTCAGTGAGTTTCTCCTTTGTTATTCTTGCTTAACTGCTATTAATTGCATTAAGTTAAAATCGCTCTCTTGAGATTACTCTGTTGCTTAAAAATACTACTGAAGATGGACAAAAGCTTGGATTCTTAAAAAATTAACTTTACTTATCCTCTTAGATTTTAGATCTTTTCATTGACTATTATTATGCTGGTTAAATTTAAAGTATCTATTTTAAATATACATACTGGCAAAACAAAAATTCTGTAAAAATTGAACTATCTATTCTAAATTTCTTATGTATGAAGGTCAATGGTGAAATTAATTTGTATAATCTACTAGATATTATCAAGCTACATATAATTATGTAATGACTTTATTATATTCCATTATAATAGTTTGCTTCTAAGCTAGACTAAAGAGTCATTCTCTGTGAAGTGGTATATCTGCCTATAAAAGTGACTATTTTAAAGTTGCGTTGAATAAGCATGTATTAGTTTTAATAGCACTGTTTCATAAATTCATTTTTATTGTAGAATGTAATTTACATTGATCATGTATTAAATACTTTACTCTTTGTTGTAACCAGTATCATGATAAGAAGTCAGATAACCTAAGGGAGCAAGCCCTGATATCAGAGAATATAGTCTATTAAGGCAATGACAGGAATATGTTCTTATAAATAAGGCTATAAAAGCTGGCATATATCTGGGTGACTGACAAAACTAAGAATGAACTAATGCTCAGCTAGCATAATCAAATGTGTATTTTTGTATATTTATAATATTCACATCTCCATATTTGTGAAATTATATTTTGTAAATTTTTTAATATGTAAGCATGGGGACTTGTTTTAATTCTCTAAAGTCCATATTAAAACAACGGATGTCAATACCAGATATGAGAAGCCCTCTCTTGAGTTGTTGTTCAGGACTATGCAAGGTAATTCCAAATCAGGCAGTCTATGGCTATTGACCTCAGCTGACTCCCAAAGGTGCAAAGGCAGTCAGTATTGCTAAAGATGCAATACATTTCAGACAAAGGGCCCAGAAACCCCTGAGCTTGAATTGATAGGAATATATCTTCCCTGATGAGTAGCTTTCCTGGTACTAGAATACATTTTACAAGCTTGTCAAGGATGAAAGCTACCAAAATTTGTACTCAGTTATGATGCTTATGAGCAACCATTGTGTCATGATAACTTGAAGTGTGAAGTAGTGTCACACAAACCTTGTCAATATCCAATAGCTCTCTAATTACACTTAAAACCTACTCACCAAGAGAAAACCATGTCTGATACTGAAAAATTAGCAAAATTCTTGTTGTTAATGAAGTCACAGATATTTGAGGAACACTTGCAAATTTACTAAACTAGTTTAAACCTAACAACTTAAACCCTTATCCTTATACCCATAGATAAGTGTTGTCCTTATGACCCACCCCTCAAGGAAAATTCTCTGTGCAGTATGTTGAGACAATTACAGAAATCCTTAATTAATCAAATGCAGAATTGGGAAACCCAGTAGCAATGGATATTTCCAGAAAATACTTCTGCACCTAAGGCCCAGGGAACTTGATTAAAGATATAGTGAAAAGATAGTAGAATTTGGATGGAATAGAGGAAATATTATAAGATTGGATGATAGTAGAATTTGGATGGAATAGAGGAGATATCATGAGATTGGATGAGAAGAGAGGAATATTATAATTAATTTATAATCTCAAAATTTAAAAATAAAACAGGTGTTAGAGGAATCATGACAAAGATAGGCCTAATGATAATCATCGAAAAAATAAAATTATCAAAGAAAAGTTCACTAAAAGTGAGAACAAAAACATAGAAATCTATTATTACATATTGTGATGTTTTAAAGGAGAGTGAGCTCCAAAGGCCCATAAATTTCAGTACTTGGGTCCCAGTTGCTAGACCTATTTGGGAAGGCTTAGAAGATATGGCCTTGTTGGAGAAGAGTGTGTTACTGGGACTGACAACTTTGTGATTTCAAAATAAAAAATGTACCACTCCTAGTGTACATCCACTCTTCTACTTGCTTGAAGTGTGAGCTTTCAACTGTTTCTGCTGCCATGCGTTTCTTCTGCCTGCAGGGACTCTAATGCTCTGGAAATATAATTAAGCACTCCTCTTTGTAAAGTACCCTAGTTATAGTAAAGAAAAGTAATTAAGACTTATATTATAAAAAAGCCTTATATTATCTCTACTTTTAGAATTTTCTCAATATCCTGTTGTTATTCTAACAATTACTCTGTATACATGATTTTTTATTCTACTACAGCCTTCAATAATATATTCTTTAATTTTGTATATTTCATGATTTTTTTACAGTATAAAATAAAGAGTTCTTTTCCTGGTAATTTCTGTTTTTTCTTCTAAATGACCCTCTCCACTGTCCCTTTCCTTATATTTCTCATTTGATATTATGGGGCACAGTTTATATGATTTTTAACTAGCACTTTTACTTGTTCTGAGCCATAAGTATATATCATATTGGCTTATATGTGCCACATTAAATGATGCAGAATTTTTGCAGACCGTAGATTAACTACATCAAGGTCACCAATAGTTTTGAGAAATGTACCATCATATATAAATAAAATCATCTTCACATGAATAAGCAAACAATCCTAGCTTTTGAATGCTCTTTTCAAAGAGTCTTTTGAAATCATGTCAACAGTCCCCAAAACCAAATCACTGCTTAAAAATGATAATATTTAATAAAATTTCATTATATTTTTATTTACTTTTATATAAGAGTTAAAAAAGTGCAGAATAAGTGTTATATTATTTATATACCAAAAATGATATACATAGATATACAATCTGTTTAATATAGATGTAAAACTTAAATATTACCTTGTTTTCTTTTTCAACATCTATAGCAAAAAGAGCACTGACATTATATACAATTTGAATTGAGTTTTTTCTTCTTAAGTACAAAGCTGAATTCTATATTTGGTAGACTTAGTATGCAAGAAGAAATTCTAAACACTTAATCAGTAAATGTAAATAAAGATGCCATATTTAAAAAATATTTTTATCAAATAGTTAAATATAACATACTAACTTCATTATCTTTTCTTCTAAAAATATTACTTGAAAATTTATATTCTCAAAATATAGCATGCATTGTATTTCTTCATGATAATGACTGTAGTAAAATAAGAACTACTGTATGAACAGATACTTATAATATAGGATTGTATACTGATATAACAGTGTTACCATATCTTCTTTGTAATTATGATACTAAATGTATTATATATTGCATTAATCTTTAATTTCATCATATGCAGCCATTTATGAAAGATTAAAGAGGTATAATATTAATGTACATTATGAAGTATTTTCAGGAAATCACACAAAGTTATGGAAATCTGTTAAATGTCTTTGCTTTGCAATTATCCTCAGTTTAGCTGTATATTTGAAAAAGTTTTTCTTGAGAATCCAATGATTTAATTAATGATTCTATTTTGTTCTTTTTTGTTAAACTGGCTTCTAAATGTTGCTTGTAGCTATAGATTGTTATGCCTTTAATCTTGGGCAGAGAAGATTCTTTTAACAGTAGGCAGTAGTAGACCAGTGAAAGTGTTGAGAATAAATAAATGTGGAGACCTCATCCATATGTGGAACATATGTATTACCATCCATAGTATGTGAGGATGAGTAGAAGTGCTGTGAAATTCTTCTAGTGTGTTATGGCTCTTCCACTCTTGAATGTACAATGTCCCTGATTACTGGCAGAAGATTCTGAACAAATGGAACCTTTCAATATTCCACTAGAAATGGGGAAGGAACATTTGCAGCTCCATCACTAGGTGATTATCTGCTGACACCTAATGGTTATTGGAGAAGTGAGTAATTTTTTCTCAGGGTTGTAAACTGTCCACGATCCAATAAGTAACCTTAGACACATGTATATGCAAGCTAATATTATTAAACTCAGTGGGTTATAAAAAAAATGCAAAGAAATATTCAATACTCAAGAATACAGGAGAAGGGAATGAGGAATGAATATGGTAAAAGTACATTATATACATGTATAAAATTGTTTAAGTATAAATAAAATAGTTTTAAAATATAATCACAGAAAAAGAGGCCACCAGTTAGGAAAGGACTAAGAGGCTATAGGGAGGAAATTGAAGGAAGGGACATGGAAGGCATTGTCAGTGTAAAGATCAAGGGGTGATACAATTATATTTTAAATAAATGTATTTTATTGAAATGTTTTGTAATGAGAATAGATATTATGTGTCTTCTTTTTATAGGAAAATTTATATAAAGAGTTATTAAAAAAGAGACTCAAAATAATTAATATACCTGAATGTTCTAGATATTTACAATAACAGGAGAAGCACCAATTCAACATATTCTGTCATTCATCAGTGGAGGCTCATAGGTATAATACATTTATCAAAATGTCAACATATACAAAAATGAATTTCAGCAATGTTTTTTTCTTATGATTACATTAAGATTTTTCTGGGTGAGTCCTTTTATCCTACCTAAAAAATAAGTTTTAATTGGTTATTATGACTTACTCATTGTTTCTAATTATTTTATCATTTTAAAAATATTTCACATGAAGTGTTAGATGATGTTCTGAATTCTACCATTTTTCACATTTTTTGAGGTATACTACTTTAGCAAACAATATAGGTAATTAACAGTACTAGTATTCAGAAATAGACTTACCTAACCTCATACTTGAAACTTGTCATTTTTAATATATTTTCTACAATAAGTTTCATTAATTATAAATGCATTTGTGTTTGGGAGAATGAAAATATAATGACATAATATTTTTATATATTTAGTAAAACAAGATTAAATCTACAGTCAATATTTTTCTCATATGTGAAGTAGAAACATTATCTTGAAAAGTATTTTTAAAAATAAAAACAGTGAGATGTAACAAAAAGCATAATACCCTAAGGAATATTGAGAGTGTCCAATGAAGGCTATTCTACTTTGTCCCTCTTTTGTCTTTAATCATTCAATTCTCTCAAAATGACATACTTACTGTGAACAAAGTAAACATTTCAAATTATTTGAAGCCTCCACAATAAAAAGTAAAACTATTGTCATTCAAAAAATGCACCTAAAATCTCAAAATTCCACTGTTTATGTATTTGCATTTATTTATGTAGCTGATACTACTATACATTAATTCTAGTACTTTTATATGTTTGATTTTTTAATATTTTTATGATTTTTAAATTATTAGGCAAAGATTCAACCTACTTATAAAATCAAATTAGGATATATTCTCAGTAAAAAAAGAAAAGAAAGTTTGCAATAGAATATATTTCTCTTTTTAACTAATAAGTAAACATGTACTTTATATTACTTTTATCTACCATGAACAAAGATATTATAAAATTAATTTAAATATTTTGTAATAGAAACATAATGACAGATACCTTTCTAAGAAGATAATTGCTTGAGTCATGTAGTATGACTTCTGTGTATGGTATATGTATGTGATATATTTGCACATGGATATTTTTGGGTGCTTGCGACCATGTGCATGAATGTAAAAGTCAGAGGAGAACTCAAGCCTTGCTTTATCACTCTCTACATTATACTTCTCAGAAAGATGGTAATCAGCAAGCTTCAGAAATATGTCTCTACCCCCTATATTCATGTAGTTGCAGATGTGCTTGGTCATGTCTATCTTATGTGGGCTCAAGGGTTTGAACTCAGATCCTTGTACAGCAAAGACTATTACATACTGAGCTATTTTCATTGCTCCAGAGAGTATGATTTTAAATGTGGGCAGATATTGCAAGGTTGTTCTTAGGAAAAATTTAAGTATGTCAATTACTTTTTAGTATTGCATGTTATCAGAATTATGCATTTTCACAGTTTAACACATAAAGATATAAATGTATTACAACAGTAATTTTAAAAGAGTTAAGAAATTCTATATTTTCCTTGATAACTTTATTTGTGTTTCTGTGATTTATATGTTAATAATATTTATTCATTTAAAAACATGGTTGTATTTTATTTACAAATTTGTAGAATCTTCATTATATTAAAATTTAGTTTCTCTACCAGCATAAGTATTACATAAATGAGTAAGTTACTATTAATTTTCATAATTTTTATATTTCATATATAATATGTCAGCATAGGTAATTTATTAGTATTTACTCATGATGGATACAAACAAACAAATACACGAGACATTGATTGACCTGAACTAATATAAATCTAATAAATAACAAAATTATTCATATTTCACAATAATGAAAAGTGAAGTGACTGTTTTATTTACCTAAAATAAAAGAAAATAATGTTATATCATTAATGAAATCTTTCAAAATTCCTAATAGCATAAATTTATTTTTAAACTAACAAGGAAGTGAACCTTCCTCATCATTTTTTAATTGAAATATTCTTTAACTTATATTAAGCCAAAACAAATTATTTACTGTGGCTCTGTGCTTCCTTGACTGTATACATACCCAATAAAATGAATTTGTAGAATCACATACTTTTATTATGACTAAACACTGATGTTTAAAGTTGGTTCAATGTGACTGATGTTTTTTTATAAGCATAAGTTATGTAAGACAATAACATCAAAGAACAGCCACTGGGGAACCATCAGGAGAAGGTGCTAGGCCCTCTAAGGATAGGTTACTGTCCATTGACATAGGCAGTACGTGGAGCCTCAAGCAGAGAGATCAGTCTGTTTCTGTGTGTGGACTGGCACTTTGAAGTCCATTCCCTTCAAAGGAACACGTAACCTAGTCTTGATATTAGGATGAGGATATCGTACTTGCCTGGAGTGGATGGACTATGCTGAACTTATACACCCCTTGGGACTTCTTCCCCTTTTGGGGGAGGGGATAGGGAGATGGGGAGAAAGGAAACTGAAGGCTGACTGGGAGGAATAGGGAGGAGGGAAGGGAGGGGGAGCAAGGGTCTTTCTTTTAAAAGTCTTTTTTTTATGGATAAAAAAGACTTTATTTTATAAATAAAAGAAATGAAAAAATAATGTCTACAAGACTTATAAAATTGATTCATAAGCTAAAATAGTATATATGAGATTTACAAAAAACATGCCACTGTTTTTTCACTTTGATCATATATGTATAAATGAATTTTAAGATACATTTTTCAAAGATAAAAATAGGATAATATTAGTTGAGTGTACCAATTTATAGGCAAGCCATATAGAGAAAAAGATCTCTATAGAAATCCATTTTCCACTCTGAAGACAATTTTTTTAAACTTTATTTATTTATTTATTTGCCTTGGTGTTTGCCTGGAACTGGAACTACAGACAGTTGGTAGCTGCCATGTGGGTGCTGGGAATCGAACCTGGGTCCTCTGGAAGAGCAGAAGGTGCTCTTAACCACTAAGACATCTCTCCAGCCCCCTGAAGACAATTTTAATAAAACTGACAGATGGCTTGTTTACCCTAAAATGGATAAGCTGACTCAGCTATGTATTTATTTGTAGGAAAAAAATAGCATGACAATGATGTCTTTCAAAATATGATCAAGTATTATTACTATAATGGGCTTTGGGTTAGAGGGAAAATACAGTTTGGGGTCCTAATATGAATAAAACCTTAATTCTAGATAGAGATATGTGTGAAAATGCTATATTCTTATGGGACTGTTTAAATATACTAACTCTAGATCACTGTTGTAGAAGAAATGAGAAACAAAATAAACAGAAAATTATACTGTTTAAATTCACTAAATCATAGTTTACTTGAAGTAGTTTGTGAACCTGTAAAAGCCTGTATGACACTGTATAACTTGATAGAATTTGCATGAAGCATCCAACAAATCTCAATCATGAAAAGACCACATCTAAGAAAAATAGGAATAGAAGGAGAAGATTCTCAGCTCAAAGTCCAAAAAATACTTTCAATAAAATCACAGACGAACCCTCCCCTATGTTTCTATGTGTGGACTGGCATTTTGGGGCCCATTCCCTCCAGAGGAACATCTAACCCAGTCTTGACATTAGGATGAGGAAATCGGACCTGCCTGGAGTGGTTACTGAGTTGTTCCATCTGTGAAGGAGGTTTATTAAGACTCAGAAAGTAAACAACTCAGAAGTCTGAGGGAGTTCCTAAAACTGACCAGACTCAAAATGTCCCTCCCTTGCTAAGGCTATATAATCAATGAAGACTGCTAAAGAGAAGAGAACTGTTGAGTTGCCTGCAATTTGTGCAGAGACATCTATGTTTCCAAATTCATGAATCATCACCCATACTGGATTGAGCCTTTGGTGATGTGGCTATTTTGGGATCATCTATGTTCCTGTAAGTAATTTATACACCTGTAAATAACCCCAAAAGAACCATTTTTTTTTAACCAAGTTGAACTTCAATTTTCTTTCCTTGGCTTATGTTAGCTTCCATCTATGTTTATGTCTTCCCATGAATAGTGATAGTGTCATTCAGTGAGTTGACATGGAAAATTCTGAAAGTAAAAATCCATACTCAAAATGATGAATACTCATCATTTTGGAAAGTAATGTCAAAGTTTTGGTTAGAAAAGTTGCCTACTGTTCATTGTAATATTCTTTAATTGAATTAATTTTTTTTGCTTCACTTTATTTTTTATTAAATTGAAAATATATATAAATAGCTAGCTGTTCCATAAAAATAAATGCTCATATATTATATATGCATATAATTTTATGGTCTTGAAAACTAGTATGAGACCTTCTGAAGAAATAAGTTATATATTTCTGCTACTTGGATTTTCTGGGGTAATCTGAAGAGATATTTTAAGCTTGATTAGATCAAAAGAGTAAACATTTTCTCTCTCTCTCTCTCTCTCTCTCTCTATATATATATATATATATATATATATTTCAAAAAATAAATGCACATGGTAACAACAAAAAATTACATAAGAAAACCTAAATAAAAAGAAGCTTATAAAGGTATAAGAAGCTTACAGAACACCAAAATGTATTGGGTCATCAAAGAAATTCCCCCTGCCACAGAATAATCAAAACAGTAAACATACAAAACAAAGAAAATGTATTGAAAATTATACAGGAATAGGTCAAATTAACATATAAAGGCAGACCTGTTAGAATTATGAGTTTTCCTGGGAATTAATCTCCCCAAGGATCCAGCAATACCACTTCTGGTTGCACACCCTAAAGAAGCACATTCACACTCCAAAGTCATTAGCTCAACTATGTTCATAGCAGCGTTACTTGTAATAGCAGGAACCGGGAAACAACCTAGATGTCCCTCAACTGAAGAATGGATTAACAAACTGTGGCACATCTATACAATGGATGTAAGAAAAAATGATATTCTAAAATTCGCAGGCAAATGGATGGATTTGGAGAATATCCTCCTGAATGAGGTATCACAAATCCAGAAAGATATTCATCAAAGAAAAAAAATCTATGAGGATAAAGTCTCAATTCTGAACATCCATGCTCCAAATGCAAGTGCACCCCTAGTTGTAACAGAAATATCACTAAAGATTAAATCACACATTGAATCCCACAGATTAATGTGGGAGACTTCAATACTCCACTCACACTAAAGGACAAGTCACTCAGACAGAAAATAAACAGGAAAATAATGTAACTGACAGACATTATGACTCAAATGGATCACATAAAGATTTTTGAAATATTTGACCCAAACATAATATACTTTCTTTGCAGCACCTCATGGAATCTTCTCAAAAAGTGACTACATATTTGGTCAAAAAAGCAAACTTAAACAGATAAAAAATAAAATAACCCCTGTACCTAATCAGGCTACCATGGAATAAAGCTATATTTCAACAACAGAAACAACAGAAAACTCTATGGAAACTAAACAACACCCTACATAATGATCAGTGTGTCAACCCAAAAATAAGGAAATTAAAGACTTCTTAGAATTCAATTAAAATGAATGTACAACATATTGAAACCCATAAGAACACAATAAAACCATGGCAAGAAGAAATTTTATGGTACTAAGAGCCTCCATAAAATAACCAGAGAGATCCCATACTAGCTTCTTAACAGCACAACTAAAAGTTCCAGAACTATAAAAGCAAATGTACCCCAATTGAAGTAGATGGTAAAAAAATAATTAAACTGGAGTCTAAAATTATTAATTAAAAACAAACAGAATGATACTAAGAATTGATGAAAGGAAAAGTTGGCTCTTAATTGACAAGATAGGCAAAACCTTTTCCAAACTGGCTAAAAGGCAAAGAGTGAGAATACCCAAATCAACAAAATTAGGAGATGAAGATGGGAACACTACATTAGATACCAATGAAATCCAAAGAATCATTAGGTCATATTTCAAAAACCTATAGTTGAAAAAATGGAAAATCTAAAAAAAGAATAAATTTCTATATAAATGCCATTTACTAAAGTTAAATTAAGAACAGATAAACAACTTAAATAGACCTATAAACCCTAAGGAAAGAGAAGCAGGCATTATAATTCTTCCAAGCAAATAATACCCTAGGACAGATAGTTTTAGCACAGTATTTTACCAGACTTTCAAAGAAGAAATAGTATCAATTAATACTTCTCAAACTATTAAACAAAATCAAAACAGAAGAAACAGTGTCAAATTTATTTTATATGTACACAGTTATCCTGGTACCAAAATCACAAAAATCTTAATAAACAAGGACTTTCCAGACCAATTTCCCTCATGAACATTCATAAAAATACTCAATGAAATACTCATAAACCAAATCTAAGAACACATCAAAGGGATTATCCAATATGATCAATTAGGCTTTATCTTAGAGATTTAGGCATTGTTCAACATATAAAAATCTGTCAATATAACCTACCATATAAACATGCTGTAAGAACAAAACTATATAACCATCATATTAAAAGCTGAAAAAAAACTTTGGAAAATCCCAACACCACTTCATGATATAAGTTGTGGAGAGGTCAGAGATACAAGGGACATATCAAAATGTAATAAAGGCAATATACAGTAAACCTATAGACAACATCAAATTAAAGGTAGTGAAACCCAAAGTAATTTCACAAGCCTCAGAAACAAGACAAGGCCATTAACTATATATGCATTTAATATAGTATTTGAAGTTCTAGCGAGAGCAATAAGAAAAATGAAAGAGATTAAAAGGATACAAATCGGAAAGAAATAAGATAATGTACCACTGTTAGCAGATGATATGATAGCATGTGCAAGTGATATCAAAATTCTACTAAGGAACTCTTACACCTGATAAACATCTTCAGATTAGCGGCTGAATATAAGATTAACTAAAATAAAATCAGTAGCCCTCCTATATACAAAGGATAAATAAGCTGAAAAAAGAAATCAGAAAAAAATATCACCCTTCACAATAGCCACAAATAATACAAAATAACTTAGAGGTAATTTTAACCAACCAAGTTAAAGAACTGCGTGACAATAACTTAAAGTCTTTGATGAAAGAAATTAAAGAAGATATCAGAAGATAGAAATACTTCCCAAGTTAATGTATCAGTAGGATTAACACAATAAAATGGCCTTCTTACCAATCAAAAGATTCAACACAGTCCTCATGCACATTCTAGCAGCATTCTTTCGATACCTTGAAAGAAGAAAACTAATAGATTTTGTGGTGAATCTATTTCCTTCAGGAGTAATATAGCCTGTGTTAGTTAGGTTATCCTTTTCTGTGAAATAAACTCATGACTAAAGTAATCTAAGGAGGAAGGGATTTACTTCACTTTTACTTCCACATTGCTATTCATCACTGAAGGAAGTCAGGACAGGAACCAAATGGGGCAAGAACTTACAGGCAGGAGGTGATGAAGAGGCCATGGGTGATTAGTTCTGTTTACTATCTTGCTTAACATGACTGCTGAACCTGCTTTTGTGTAGAACTCAGGACCATCTGCCCAAGGATGACACCACCCACAGAAGGTTTGAACCTTCCGCATAAATCAGGAAAATGTCCTACAGCTGGATCCTATGAAGGCATTTTCTGAATTAAGATTCTCACCTTTCAGATAACTCTAGCTTGTGTCAAGTTGATATAAAAGTGTGTAGTACATGGCCATTGGCCATAGTGAAGCAATGACTGTATGTCTCACAGAATGCCTTTGGCTAGAGTCACAGCAATAAAGTAAGTGGATCAATAGAGTGGCAGCTTGTTCTATAATCCTGGTAATGAGATACAGAGTCATGAGGTGGTAGTTGTGATTCTTCTCACACCTTCACCTGAAATTCCAGTCTATACTTCTTCCTGCAATAGATACATGTTGGCTTGGGGAGTACATAGGAGGTAGAATCTTAATGGAAAGTTTTACCTTTCTTTAGGGCAAACACATTTTTATATTTGTCTTCCTTTGAGAAGTCATATAACAAGAAGAAATCGAATGTGTTGATGACAGGAAAACTTAGAAGACCCAGTTTCACATTTCTGATTATATAGATAAACCAGTCACAATCAGGGTTCACAAACAGAGGAAATTACAGCATATGAAAACAAATAAAAAGACCTGCACTCAGACATTAAACAGAGAATGAGAGTCCTTGGAACATTCAGCCTTAAATGGTATGTTTTTTTCTTTAAATTTCCCACTTTAGAGCTCAGGGAATCCCAAAGAATATGAGACAGAATGAATAGAAGTTCTAGAAGGAACAGAGGACACCAAGAATACAAAGCTTTCTAAATGAACATGACCAAAATTCACCTAAACTCACATAGACTGAATCAGCATCCACAATGCCTGCACAGGTCTGCACCAGGTTCTATGCATTTATATTATGGCTTCCAGTTCAATATTTTTTATAGGATTCTTGAAAGTGGAAACAGGTGGGTCTCTGAATCTTGTGCTTTCTACTGGACTCATTTCCTTCTGTTGGTTTGTCTTGTCTAACTTGGATGTGATGATGTTTCTTTATCTTCTTATATTTTATTTTATTATGTTTGCAAAGAAATGAATAAATGAATGAGGGCCTAGCCATGAGAGGGAGGGTTATCAGCTGTTTTATGAGTTTTACCTTCTGGGAGAAGAAGAATTTGTTTTTCAATGGAATGACAAGTGATATGCCCACCATTCTAGGGCTGGTTTAGTGTTCAGGAGTAGTTGACTGACAGATGATGGACTCCACAGATTTTTCCCTGTGGAGTGTTTTGGAAGCTTGGTTGCTGTATTGGGTTTTTGGTTTGTGTTTTTGAGAATAAACTTAAGTTGCAAGGCTAGGTGAGGAGCCATCCCTACTCCATTTTGTTTCTGGGAACCATTTTAAGTTTATAGCTAAGTTAATTGTTTGTCGATGGTAAAACTTGAGTGTCTGTGTTTCAAAGCTGGACTGAGATTCACTCCATAACCATGACAAGTTCTATAACAAACATTCCAATATTTCCTTAACTGCTTTGTAAACTCTTAACAGTTGGATCTCTTCTGTAACCACACTGGCTTGAAAATATCTTCCCACCTTCAGGTTTTGTCCTATAAAAGAGGTATGGGGAATTGAATCAGGTCTGGTATTATAAATCCTGCCTTATTGGGAGTCAGTTGCCAATTTGGCTCTGATGTATACATGAATAAATTTTGCTTTAATTTGTTTATGATTTGGATCATGGTCTTTCTCCTGGTTGCCTATCAGATTAACACAAGGAAGAGGAGAGGATCTGAAAGAACTTTGAGGAGTAGAAGAATATGATCAAAATATATTTAAATTTGACAATTTTGGGGGGGATTAGTTTTAAGACAGAGTTTCACTGTGTAGCTTTGGCTGTCCTGGAACTCACTCTGTAGACCAGGTTAAGCTGGTTTTAACTTCATAGAGATATGCCTGCCTCTGCCTCTCAGATAACTATTTTAAATGATAATAATAATAATAAAACAAAGTTAAAACAATGAAAAAAAAACCCCTAAAACCATAATGCAGATATTTTCTGAGGGCTGTGGGCTATACACAACTCACTGAAGGCTCCATTCTCTTTTGTATTTAGGTTTCACTTATTAGGAAAATCATGTGGCATTTGTCTACCAGCAGCTGACCTATTTCATTTGGCATAGATAGTGAAACAGGTCCATGCTAGTGAGGAGCAAAGTGTCCAGGAAAGGAAATGGTCACTTGTTTATATTAATCCATTTGTCAAATATCATATGCTTTAACTGAAGGGCATAATTGAAACTCATGTTGCCTTCTCTATCCTCTACTTAGAATTTTCATCATGTGTTAAAAATGTAATTTATGTTTTGCTCATGATTTTATTTTATGCTTTCTCTAAATATACTGTGGTTTTTAGGGAGAAACTAAATACAGCAACTTTGTATATGCCATTTGTGTCCTGGTCATCCATGGTTATGCTGTGCCTACAATTATATATTTCTTGTGTATCTTTTAAATTAAATTATTGTAAAGCTCCAATAAATATTCTTAATGTTGAACAATCTCTTCATGATTTAGATTAAACATATATTACTTTTTTAAAAAAAGAAGAAAACTCAACTTCATATGAAAAAACAGAAGACCTGGGAGAGCTAATAGAGTCCCCTATGACAAAAGAACTTGCAGAGCAGGTATCACCATCCTTAATTTCAAGCTTTACTATAGAGCTATAGAAATAAAAAAAACACCATGGTATTGTCATGAAAAGAGATATATGGATCAATAGAATAGTGTAGTGGAATTATGTTCTGTTCCATTGTCAATAATTGTCCTGCCTACTGGCTTAATAAAAAACACTGACTGACCAAAGTCAGACAGGAAGTATGGGCAGGGTTATTAGACTAAGAAAACTCTGGGAACAGAGAGACAAAGGAGAGACACCAGCAGAGAAGCCAGTAGTTGTAGAGGACAACTATTCTGCTCTGAGAAAAGGTACCAAGCTGCATGGGTGAACAAGAAAAGAATCATGGGCTGGTTTAAGAATGACGAGTTAGCAAAATATATTCCTGGGCCATAGGTCAATCAGTATAAAATTAATATAAGCATCTGTGTGTTTCTATGGGACTTCGAGTCTGAAGCTCTGTACTAGACAGGCCAGAAACTTCATACTACATAATAGAATTAAAAACCTAATATAAATCCACACATGCACACCATGAACACCTGATCTTTTGCAAAGAAGCCAAAGTCATACAGACGAAAACAGAAAGCATTGTCAACAAATAATGCTAGTATAATTGGATGTTTGTAATATTAAATTTCTGGCCTGGACCAGCAGTCCCAAACTCCCAAAGAAACACACAGAAACTTACACTAATTTCATTCCGATCAGCATATGGCTCAGGCATATAATTTGCTAACACCTAAAGCTTAAACTAACCCATAATTAGCCAAGTGGCTTAGTACCTTTTCTCAGAGTAGCATTCTGGCCTTCTTTCCTCTGTTTCTGCTGCCATCTTGCTTGATTCTTTCTCTTCCCAGAGTTTTCATAGTCTGGTAGCCCCACCCACACTTCCTGTCTGCCTTATGGTCAATCAGTGCTTTATTAACCCGGTAGGAGTGACAAATATTTATAATGTACCAGGACATAATACCAAAACATTTCTTCTTTTTTACTTTTGGAAACAAGAATCTCAAATCTAATTAGTTTTTTTCACCATTATCTATTGGCAGCTTGTAATCAACACTGTAAACAAAGAGAAATATGCATAATCTGTTTTGGGGGAATGTGGACATATTTCTTCAGGCAACTTCATGCTAATTGGGGGTACTAGCAATCCCATGGGGACTCAATAAAAAATTTAGGATTATGGACAACTCTTTAGTAAAGTAGTCTTTAAGGCTGGGTCATCTCAACCAGTCTCATTGAAGTTGTTTTGGATGAAGAGTTCAGAGGAAACTACAAATCAGGGCTCTAAAATGTGGGATCATTTTGGGCCATTAATTTCTACTGGAAATTTTTCAGGGGGGTCTTCCTTGATCAAACCTTATTTTATTAACAAGGAATAAATCCATAGCCTCTCATTTTCTATGGAAATAAAGAGAAAATCTCTTCTCCAAAGTAGCATATCTTTTGATTTCACTTATAAAGTCGGCTCACTTATCAAATATATATGTTAGATTAATTCAGCAGCATTTATAATCAAATGTTTTTTAGCAGCTTTTACTGTTTTATTTGCAGTCAAAACTTAAAGACAATAACATATAGTATCCAGACAAGTTTTATAATTTCCATTTATATGTAGTTTATTGCTTTTTTTTTACCTTTTCAAGGGCTTTCTCTATCCTTTTTACTTTTTCTTTTCTCTCTCAAGCCTATATATATTGCTTTTTTTTTTTTTACTTTTTTAAGGGCTTTCTCTATCCTTTTTACTTTTTCTTTTCTCTCTCAAGCCTATATATATATATATATATATATATGTATACATATATATGTATATTAAGCACATTGTAAACTATTTAGTAGGTATTTTGATAAATCTTTTTGTTGTACATCTCTTATCTCTCATCTTTTTCTGCTTTTGATCATACCTTTAATCTGCCAAGGTGTGGCTAGGATTAAAGGCTTGGTTGGGGTGGCTGTCTAGCACCATCCACCTTCTAGTTTAGCTTCATTAAGAGCTTAGCTTTGTAGTAGAGGTGCTGGTAGAAGCCACAATTATCACTCTGGGAAATTTTAGGATCCACATTGCACTAAGTACAGCAATGCTGCCCACTGTTCATAAACTCCATTTAACTATTTGGCATTGGTCCCCCTTAAAAGATAAGCATGTCGCTGCTAACACTGAGTCAGGAAGCCTCTCTTTAAAAAACTGTGCTTCAGCTTGTTGCAAGCAATCAGAGCCCTTCCAAGAAAATGTTACTACTAAGAAGCCTTCTTTGATTCCATTTCCATTTTGCCTGTAAAAGCAGTTACTCAGATCTGTCATACTGTGTCTTCTGTGAGATTTCAGGAACTGAGGTTGTTGCTGATTAAGCTACATAATGCAATTGCAACATTTTGTAGCTGGAGCTCCCACACCATGCCAAGGTATCTCTGTGTCATGGCTCACTAGAGAGACACACCTCGGTAACTGTTTTTGGCTCTATTTCTGTACTTTAGAATCCTTTTAAAGCTTTCTAAGGCTTTATGTGGGTGTATGTGACTCACACTGGTGTGTCATTTGTAATATAAGTTTCTGACCTTGTCTTTCATGCCTAACCCAGAGGTTTAGACCTGTTTACAGACCCACTACAACTTAGCCACAAATAATCACACAAAGGCTTATATTAATTGCATAGCCTATGGCTCAAGCAAATTGCTAGCTAGCTCTCTCATCTAAACCATTTTCCATTAATCTATTTAGCCATGTGGCTTGGAATCTTTTCTCAGAGCAGCATTCTAGTCTTTCCTCTACATCTGCTGGTATCTCTGACAGACTCTTCCTCTTTCAGTGTTTTCTTAGTCTGGTAGTCTCACTCACACTTTTTGTCTGCCTTCTGGCCAATCAGTGTTTTATTAAAACATTAAGAGAAACAAATATTTATAGTGTATGATAAATATAGTGTATATAAATATAGTGTATCAGAACATGATCGTATAGCAGATGCTAACATGCAGAAGAATGTAAATTTTTCCATATTTATCACTCTGTACAAAACTGAAATTCAAATGAACAAAGACCTCAATATAAATCCAGATAAACTGAATCTAATATAAGTGAAAGTAGAAAATAACCTTAAATGCATTGGCATAGCTGAAAATTTCCTGAACAGACAGAACAGCAATAGTGTACACAAAAAACATAGACAAGTAAGAAGTGGGACCTTATGAAATTGAAATTTCTGTAAGGCTAAGGACACTATCAATAGGACAAAATGAAAGGATGAATATGTTTACCAACCTCATATCTGATAGAAGGATACTTTCTAAAATACATAAATAATTAACATAGTAATCAACAAGCAAAATAATCCAATTTAAAAACAAGTCACAGATCTAAAAAAAGCATTTTCAACAGAGAATCTCAAATAGCCAACAAGTACTTAGGGAAAGGTTCAACACTTTTTAGCCATCAGAGGAATGCAAAAAAAAAATCATTTTCTGCAAAGTGGAGGACTTACAGAGAGTATTTGACTAAAAGAATAAAATTGTGTCTCATTAAATGAACTTACTTGTTTTTATTTGAATACTCTCTTAATTTGCATTTTTTGCATCATTGGTTCATTTCCAGCCAAATTATAACAGTGACATGTTTTGTTACAGTTTAAAATTTCAGTCAAAAACATGACTTTTCATGTTAACATCAGTATATTGTCAACTCAATGAAAGGACAATATATTTTTAATATTAAAGAGACCATTTAAGAAAATTTCAGGAGATTGTTGAAGACCTACATCTCTCATCTCCAAGCTAATGTGATATTTATCATACTTGTTTGAACGTGAATTTTAGATTATTTTCCTCATCTGTGTTTCTGTTATTTATATGGAAACATTCAGTAATTGAGGCTAGACATGAAGCTCATTGGTTAACAAGACTTAGTACTCTTCCATAGGACCTGAGTTTTGTTTTCAATACGATTATCATATGGTTCATAATTATCCTTCAATCTAGCTTCTAGGACCCTATTTTGTCTTCTGATATCTTTGGCCACTAACCTGTCACATAAATTTACACACAGACAAAAGTACATACACTAAATTTTTAAAAAAAAAAACTTCAAAATTGCATTAATTATGCCACTAAATTATCTTTCAAAATGAAGAAAATATTATCTAAATTATCAAATGACAAGATGTTTTGGGAATGTTCATCTGTATGCCGTGAAAATCATTCTTTAAATGAAGTGACCATTTGGCCTGTGTCAACCACCATAGAAGAAGTAGGTGGGGCAATTGAGGTTCAGGTGGGAGAAGAGCAAAGTCAGACAGACTTGATCCAGCCACAAAAGAAAAAACATGTAGTGGATCCAGGTAAGCCAGGCCACAGCCACATGGCCAGATAGGTTAATGGAAATGGGTTGAATTAAGATGAAAGAGCTAGCTAACAACGTGCCTGAGACATAGGCCAAACAGGAAGAAATTAATATAAGTGTCTGAGTCATTTTGGGGGTGAAGAGTGGCCATGGGCAGATCAGATCTCTTGCCTGTATGAGGTCAGAATCCTTTTACAACATCACGAGAACCTCACTCTGAAATGATATTAAGAAAGTATATTTTCAATTTTTGATATACACAAATTATTATGAACATAACTTTTTCATTATTTTACATGAATGACATGTTTTTGTTTCTGCTTTTCTTCAATTTTTTAAAAAGGAATGTTCATAAAGAAGGGTATAATTGTAGATTGTATAAATGTAGTTGTTATAAATGTAGAAGATTGTAAATAGATCCATATTTATCACTCCCACAAAACTCAATTCTAAGTAGATTAAAGACTTCAACATAAATCCAGTTACACTGTACTGGAAAGAAAAGAAGGTGAGATAGATCCTTAAATGCATTGATACACATGACCACTTCCTAAATGTAACACCAGTAGCACAGACACTTAAGAACAACAATAAATGGGACCTCCTGTAACTGGGAAGCATATGTAAGGCAAAGCATATGATCACTAAGATAAAACAACAGCCTACAGAATGAAAAAAAGATCTTCATCTGACAGAAGAGTGATCTCTAAATTATATGGAGAACACAAGAAGCTAGAGGTCAAAAAACAAAATAATCCAATTAAAAATGGAGTTCAGAGCTAAAAAGGAAATTCTCACCAGAAGAATTTCAAATGGATGAAAGACATAGAATTGTTCAACATTCTTAGCCATCACAGAAATTCAAATCAAAACAACTTTGAGATACCATTTTGTAACTGTCAAAATGACTAAGATAAAAAAACACAGATGACAGCCCATACTGGAGGAGATGTGGAGCAAAGAAAACTTTCCATTTCTGGTGGGAATATAAACTTATACAGCCACTTTGAAAATTAGTATGGCAGTTCTTCAGAAAACTGGGAATCAGTCTACCCAATGATCCAACAATACCACTATTGGATGCACATTCTTAACCCAAAGTCATTTGCTAAACTATGTTTATAGCAGTATTATTTGTAATAGCCAGAATCTGGAAAGAACCTAGATGCTTCTCAATGGAAAAAATGGATTAAAAAATAATTGTACATTTACACAAATGAAATACTACTCAGCAGCTTAAAAAAATGACATCCAAAATTTGGAGGTGAATGGATGGATCTGGAGAGTATTATACTGTGTGAGATAACATAGGCCCAGAAAGATAGACATGGTATATACTCATAAGTAGATTTTAGTCATAAAACAGAGAAAGACCAGGATGCTAACCTCAACTATCTATATTATCATAACATTTGTAAATAAAGATATTTTTATTCTTTCTTTCCAATTTGTATTTCTTTGATCTCTTTCAGTTGTCTTTTCGGTCAAGCTAATACTTCAAGTACAATATTGAATAGATATGGAGAGAGTGGACAGCCTTGTCTTGTTCCTGATTTTAGTAAAATTGCTTTGTGGTTTCCCTCCATTTTAGTTTAAGTTGGCTGTGCATTTGTTGTAAACTTCCTCTATTGTGTTGAGTTATATCCTAATTTCTAATCTGTCTAAGACTTTAATCATTAAGGGATGTTTGATATTGTCAAGGGCTTTTTATATTTATATAATAATATGATGATATGTTTTTTCTTTAAGTTTGTATTTATGGTGGATTACATAGATTGAATTATTTCTGCATCTCTGGGATGAATCATACTAGATTATGGTAGATGATACTTTAGAACTGTTTCTGAATTCAGTTTACCTGCAATTATTTCTTCCATTTTTTTTTGTACTCTGTTATTGAAGCTTGCCTCAGAGTTGCTTTTGTAAGTTACTAAGATTTTTATCTAGATTTTGTTTATTCTGCATTTTATTTATTGATTCTCTCACCACTTGCATATCTTGAACTGTTTATTTCATTTCCTTCCACTGCTTATTTGTATTTTTTATATATTTCCTTAATGAATTTATTCATTTTCTTTTCAGGAAACTTCATCCTATTCATAAAGCATGTTTTGAGGTCCTTGCATTGTGCTTTAGCTATGCTTCATTTTTATGGGCTACTGTGGTAGGGTTGTTGCGCTCTAGTAGAGACATATTATTGCGGCCTATATTGATTGTGTTTTTATGCTGGTATTTAAATATCTGATATTGGGATGGTTGTAATTATAGTTGCTGAGATATTGTCCTGTATAGTTGGGTAGTTGTTTTTTCCTAAGTTTCAGATGCCCTCTCTGATTCTTAGGAGAGTGTTGTGGTCTTGTTTTGCCTGTTAGGGAATGCTACTAGAATCCTACTAGTTGTGACAACTCAGGGTTCCAGGTAGAGTATGTTTCTAGATATTGGAAACTGATACTTAGGAGTGGGATAGACTAGAATGGTTGGAGTAAAGTGGCTTACAGGAGGGAGGAAAACAGGGTATTCCACCAGGATATACTTATTCTCCTGGAAATGTGTCTAGAGAGTGAGAAGCCACATCAGATTGTCTGCTACAGAGATGGGGATGAGACTTAGATATTGGAAATAGATATGGATATGGAGATTGAGTGAAGATCTGAAGCTAACTTACCTGCTTCTCTGGCCTATTTTCTTCCTTGATGACTTTTTGGAAAATTCTCAGTAAACATCCATTTGAGTTGGGGGCTGACAAAAAGGATGTACACATTTGAGGTTTGAGGAGAAGATAGGCCTGATATATGGAATTTGCGGGCAGAGAGGAAAAGAGGTGGTGGAACTTGGTCTGCTACAATGCTGGAGGTGAGACTGGGGGATTGGTTTTGCAGGAGAAGAGGGACATGTAAAGATCTGAACTTAGTCTACCTTCTTCCCTTTCCTGTATAGATGATATGATTTTAATTTAGAAAAAAGTTAATCATTAGTTGTGGTACATCTACACAATGGAGTACTACTCAGCAGTAAGAAAAAATGATATCCTAAAATTTGCAGGCAAATGGATGGATTTGGAGAATATCCTCCTGAGAGAGGTATCACAAACCCACAAAGATAAGCAGGGGATGTGCTCACTCATTAGTGGTCTCTAAACAAACAAACAAGAAAAAAAAAAACCAAGCATGCCAAAGCTGCAAACCACAACCACTGAACAGCTTGGGATCTGAAACACCCTGGACTGACTCCTTGGATTCCACTCACCCTAGAGGAACACCTGACTTACTCTTGAGGTTGGGGGAAGAAAACTGGATCTGCCAGGAGTGGAGACTGAACTAAGCAATATTGGGACAGTGGGACCTAGGGACCGCCTGCCGCCTACCCAGGGAGGGGATGGGGAGTTGTGGAGAAAAGAGAATGAACTGATGTGGCAGGAGGGGGAAGGGACCTTGAATAAGGATATACAAGGATAGAAAGTGTGACTTCTTTGTTCATAATAATAAAATAAAATAAAAGACAATAAAAATAAAATTAAACAAAAGAAAATTAAGTACATATTTTTAAGCTTGAAAATAAAACCCTATATGAGGAGATTCATTAATAAAATTTATTCTTTTAGGATCAGAGTTTGAAAAAATCATATTTGAGAAGTAGAACAAACAATGTTTAAGAAATATAGAAACCTAACAAATACATGGAACTTTACTGTGTTAATTCTAGATGTCATATTACTTCATCTGACTTAAAATACAGCAATACATATTGTAAGTATAGAAAATCAGTTAATTTCTTAAAGTTACATGTTATAAATGCTTCTCAACACAATAATGTTCATGATAAAATCTTATGGAAAAGTAATTTTTTGATAGATATACATTATTTGTGTCATTTGTTAGATAAGCTTTCTTTGCCGATGATTTTGTTTTATGAGTAGTATAATCTTTTACATTAGGTAATGAAATCTAAAGTTTAGTTATTAGAAGATAATTTATTTGAGAAATCTTGTAGGGATGAAATTGTCTTCTGAAAGCAATATTTAAATTCATAACTTGCTTAGGAATATTGGTAGTATTCAGGAATTATCTCCAATATATTAATTCACAGATTATTTACCCTTAATGGTGACAAAAGGTATTTAAGTTAGTAGATAATGATAGAAGTTTGTAGCAGAGTAAGACTAAATATTAACAATATATGATGTAAATAAGTAATGACAATATATTGAAAAGACACTTTGATGTCAAAGCTACAATTGAGATTCCAATTGTAAAAAAAAGTAGAAGAATGGTAATAAAATATAACATAGTTATAGAACAGCCTGTGAGCATACTAGTTATCTAGATATGCACTTGGAAAATAATTTCAGAGAAATCTTTTGTGTCTCATTAGAAACAAGTGATGAGATTACAGTTGGAAATGCATCCTTAAAATTACTTTCATTAAGTTCAAGTTCAGGAAATAAAATACATGATAATGTTTGAAAAATATTGAAAACAATAAAAAACTCCAATCTCACAGAATCATGTGGCAGAATCATGTGACACACACTCTTTACAGCATAGTGATATAGTTTTTGGCTTATTGCTGGAATCTTGTATCATGCTTGGCATTGAATAATTCTCGCTTCTTATAATGTTTTATATTTGTCATTTTGTTTTTTCCTCTCTACAGAATAGGTAAGTATGCCTGAGAAAAAAATTTAGCAAATGAAGATAATAAAACAGGGGAATATTAAAGATCTTGTCAAAGCTAGTAGAGCTAATTACTGAGACTAAACTATTGGTTTTGTTTTACTTCTCTGAACTTTTCAATTAACATATTGCCTATAGGTTTGGTCACATACATTCTATGGAGATAGGGGTTGGTTATTATGAGACGTATAGTTTGTGACAGACTCCAGTTTCCTTTATGACTTAATCAGTCTCTGTACTTCAGACGTGAGAAAAGATAGTTTAAACTCAGCAGTTTAAATATCATTCATAACATTGACAAGTATATAAAAAATGTAGTCTCTGATTTAAATTAGGACATTAATTTTAGATCTGATGCTATGTTATTGGTAGGACTACTAAAAATGTTTAATTGTCTATAATACTGCTCATTTAATTTAAAGCTCTAAATACTAACAAAACATTACTTATAAATAGAGAATTTAGTATTTAATTTTTGGTGTCAACTTGACTAGATTAAGGAGTAGCTAGATATATGATAGTGTATCTATGTGAATGTTTCTACGTGATCTGTATTTTCTCAGTGTGTGCTGGCATCATCCAAAGTATTCAGGGTCTTGGATAGAACAAAGTTCAGAGGAAAGATGAATTGGCTGTCTCTTTCTTAACTATGAAACTATTGTATTATCCATGGAATTCAAACATCAAGCTTTTCTGGCCTTTGGAATCAAAGTGATATACTAGCATCTCTCATGTTTTCAAGCTTTTAGTCTCAGTTTCTTGATTCTAGGGTTTTCAAACTATACTGAATTATATACGAAGAATCCCAGGGATTTAGGTTTGTAGCTCTCATCTTCCAGAATCACACAAACTAAGTCACTTTTATCTATAACTATGTGTATGAGAATGCACTTATCTATAATCTATCTATATCTGTCTGTTATCTACATATTTCTCATTTACAAGTATTTTTCTCTCTTCTGCTGGAAAATGTTGTTAAGCTAAGGGAATATGCTTCTGGAGATACTGAGATTTGAAGTATAATATTGAGTACTTCCTTGACAATTCTCACTAAATACAGCCCAAATTAGTAAGTCGTGTGATAGAAAACTACACACCTTTAAAATAAAAAGTTGATTAATTCTACCATGTTATCAGAAAATATTTAAACTTTCCTCTTATTTCACAAGAAAAGATCTCTGTATCTTACGCATATGTGTATGTGTCTGCATGTGTATATATGTAAGCAAGTGTAAACACACATTTGTGTATAGGAAGATAGAGGGAAAATTTTTCATAAAACATGAATTTCTTCTTTTATTTGTCCAAGAATTTGATTATGTGAAACAAATTGTACATAAAAACACAATACTGTTACTATTTTATGTGCTGTAGAGGAAAGCTGAATGGGTTACGTTAAAATATTTTTGTTTAAAATAGTCATTAAGATAAAAACTAAAAAATATAAAGACACTAAATAGAGCATAGCATAGGGTATCACAAGCAGAATGAGGACTGTGTATAAGGGTAATACAAAAGGACATATTTGCAGGCTCCATTAATAGCTTCTAGTCCTAGTGAAGAAATCAATGTAACAGCAAAATCAAGATTGTGGGACCACTGGCAATGGGACCAGCATTTATCTCTAGTGCATGAACTGGCTTTTTGGAGCCCATTCCCTATAGAGGGATACCTTGCTCAGCTTTCATATGGTGGATGGGTTTAGACCTGCCTCAACTTGATATGCAGACTATACTTACTCCCTGTGGGAGTCCTTACCCTGTCTGAGAAGTGGATGAGGGGTAAGGTGGGGAGAAGCTGGGGGCTAGGAGGAGGAGGGGAGGGAACGGGAACAGTGGTTGGTATGTAAAATTTAAAAAAAAACATTGTAAATATAAAATAAAACTTAAAAAAAGAAAAATAGACTTTATTTGAATAAAGATTAGTGGAGTTTCACATAAATATCTTCAGCATTCTTATGAACAGCATTAACTCTATAATATACTACTTTTACAAAAAATTACAGTTTCAAATGTTCATCTTAGAATCCTATCTCAATTGTCCCACAGTAATAAATCAATGAGAATATAAAATATACATACTTATCCTTTTATTTTTACCCATGCCATTCATACTCCAATATGCTTGATGACTGTATACTGTACTTATCTACCAGCAAGTTAAAGATGTTCTTTGTTCAGGGTCAAGATCAAAGGTGGTGTCACATTTTCTTTTTGGCAAGTGGTAACTGTCTTACTCTATTCTAAAAATCTGTACAATTCAATCCAAGAAACAAGAGCTAGTCATTACATAGTAAACCTAGACCTACAGTAAACAAAGCCTTATAAGTCATCAGAACAATTTCAAAGATCAGTTTGATGTTTGACAGAGAGTCAATAAATATTGCTGTTTTGTAGAAGCATGCTGGGATAGCAGTTTACTCAACTTGTGAGTGAGCTGTAGTATCAGAAAATCAGTAAACTCAAACAATAACCAAGGTAATAAAGCCATGGTGAAGATCTGAAAATAACTGGATAAAGTGGGAACATGAATTTATATTGAGTAATTAGGATGTAGTGGAAAGACCAATGTGTGAGTCTAGCCTTTACAGATCACATTCTTTAGGTCTCTTGATTCTTGTATTAGAAACTACACCAGTTACTTACACTTCATTTATTATACATTATATTTTATTGGTAACTTTCATCTCTTCCTTCATCAATATGATCATTAAAATTCTAGAATATAAAACTATCTAAGGTGTGCTCTCTGTGTTGACTAATATCTCCCGATATTTTAAATATTAAAACAATATACTAAATACTTTATGTGCAATATGAATCAATAAGCAATTTATTGGAGAACAAGCTACACTTTTAGTTATGGTAAAACAGTTTGAAATTAATTCTCTCTATATATATATCCTAGTCATATTGATTCTAGATTCTTTTCTAAATCACAAAGACTCAAACTTAAATCCTAATTCTAATTCTAGTCCATATTATAGGATAAACAGTGGATCAAATTTCTAATTTTATTCCATTGTATTGAAAATTGAGTTTTGAAAAAATTTTACCAGCTCTTAGAGAATTTAATGATGTATATTTTGATCACATTCATCAACTTGATCAATCCTTTTCTGATACACACACCATTCTTTACCTATGCAGCTCTGTGTGCTCAAGAATAATATGAGCTTACAATATATTTTTGCATGTGTTGCTTTCTAAAAGAGTGTGGTTAGACTGCCAGAGTATACACACTTGGTGAAATATCTCTCTCCACTTTAGCAGCTATGAATTACCAAGGTATTCCTAGATGGAAGTGAAACAATATGCCTACCACCACTTTCCATGTTGTGATTTTTGCTTTGCTTGAGCTTTCACAGATTATTTTATTTAGTCACAATTGTTTTAAACCCATATGTGCAAATAACAAGCTATGTCCAGAAAATACTGTTTCATCCAATTCATTTACCATATTTCTTGTACAAATGTTCCATTAGGGCTGAGAGTTCTACAATCTCTTATTCTCTGTACCTTGATAAATATTGGATCTCTATTTTAAGCTACATCTATCTCCAAGAGAATATTTTCTGATGAGATGAAGTAATCTATTGCTATAATAATAAGCAATTAAAAGTCATTGTAGCAATATGTTCATTGAGCAAAATAATAATGTAGAGTCCTCTGAGTATATGTCCAAGAGTGGCATAACAGGAACATGTTATAATCTACTTCTAATTTTGTGAGGAAAACTGAACACTGATTTCCATTGTGGCAGCCACAGTATGTAATCTTACTGGCAGTGAACAAATGTTTCTCTTTCTTCATATGCACATCAGCATAGAAAATCCAAAAGTACTTTGAATTTCAATTTCCATGATAAGGAAGGATGCTGATCTTTTGAAAATGTTTTTATTCATTTGTATCTTATCATTTGAGAATTATCTTTTTATTCCCATAGACCATTTTCAGTTGTTATTTCTTAATGTTTAGTCTTTATAGATTTTGTAAATTCTAAAATTTCTAGATCTACCAAAACTACAATAAGGTGAATGAATAATGAATAATATAAATAGGCTTGTAAAATACAATGAGATAAAGGTAGAAAATTTAAATCTTTTAACTAAAAAATACACATATCAAAATACTCTCAGGATAGAATTATACCAGACATTCAAAGAATAATTAAGCACAACACTTTTCAAACTGTGCAATAAAATGTCTTTCTACCAAAATAATGTATAGATTTAAAGCAAACACTTTCAAAATTCCAATGTAATTACTCACAGACATAGAAAAAATAACTTCAACTTTAAGGTCTTTGATCCACCTGGTTTTGAGTTTTGTGTGAGGTGAAAGGTTTGGATCTATTTGTCTTTTTCTATACACTGCCATCCAGCTATGCCAACATTTGTTAAAGATACTGTCTTTTTCCATTGAATATTTTGGGCCTCTTTGTCAAAGATCAGATGTTCATTGGTTTTTGGGTTAATGTCAGCATCTGCAATTTGATTTGATTGATGCACAAGTCTGTCTTTATAGCCTGTTTTTATTGCTGTAGCTCTATAGTATAACTTGAAGTCAGGGATGGTGGTGCCTCCTAAGGTTCTTTTGTTGAGCAAAATTGTTTGGCAATCCTGGCTTTCTTATTATTCCAAATTAAACTGGGTATTGTTCTTTCAAAGTCTGTAAAAAATTGTGTTGGGAGTTTGATGGGAATTGCATTGAATCTGTAGGAATCTGTAGATTGCTTTGGTAAAATTGCAATTTTTACTATGTTGATCCTAACAGAAACATACAAGATCTTTCTATTTACTGACATCCTTTACAATTTCTTTCTTCAGTGATTTAAAGTTTTTGTCAAATAGATATGTTACTGCTTTGGTTATAGTTACTCCAAGGTATTTAATGATATCTGCAGCTATTATAAAGGGTGATGTTTCCCTGGTTTCTTATTCAGCCATTTTATCTTTCGTGTATATGAGGGCTACTGATTTCTTTGAGTTAATCTTGTACCTTGCTACATTGCTGAAGGTGTTAATTAGCTGTAGAAGTTTCCGGGTAGAATTTTGAGGATCACTTAAGTATACAAACATGTCATTTGCAAATAGAGATAGTTTCACTTCTACTTTTTCAATTTGTATCCCCTTAAATTCCTTCTGTTATCTAATTGCTTTAGCTAAAACTTTGAGAACTATATTGAATAGATAAGGAGAGAGTGGACAGCCTTGTCTACTTCCTGATTTTAGGAGAATTGCTTTTCTCCATTAATTTGATGGTGGCTGTCAGCTTCTTGTAAATCACCCTTATTATATTTAGATATTTTCCCTGTATTCCTGATCTCTCCAGGAATCTTATGATAAAGGAGTGTTGGATTTTGTCAAAGGCATTTTTAGTGTCTAAGGATATAATCATATTTTTTTCCTTCAGTTTGTTTATATGATGGATGACATTTATGGTTTTTCATATGTTGAACCATCCCTGCATTTCTGGGATGAAGCCTACTTGAGTGTGATGGATGATATTTTTTTTGTATGTTGCTGTATATGGTTTGCCAGAATTTTTTTGAGAATTTTAGCGTCAATATTCATGACGGAAATTGGTCTATAATTCTCCTTCTGTGTTGTGTCTTTGTGTGGCTTGGGTATTAGGGAACTTGTGGCCTCATAAAAAGAGTTTGACAATATTTCTTCAGTTTCAACTGTATGAAACTATTTGAGGAATATTGGTATTTGTTCTTTTTTTTCCTTCTTTATTTTGTATTTATCAAAAAAACAGTAAAAAGAATTTAAAAATGCGGAAGAGTTAACAATAACTATACAGAGGATAATAATCATAAGCATGGCTTATCAAGGGTGGAAATGCAAATAAGATTGCTACACATATATTATCTTTGTGTTCAGCTTTCCCTCTGAATTTTTTTTCCATCCCTGTATATCCTTATTCAAGGTCTCTTCCCCCTCCCACCACATCTGGTCATTTTTCTTCTCTGCAACTCCCCATCCCCTCCCTTGGCAAGGAGCAGACAGTCCTATGGTCCCACTGGCCCAATAATGCTTGGATCAGTCTTCACTCCCGGCCAAATCCAGTTTTGTCCCCCCTCCCTCAAGAGTGAGTCAGGTGTTCCTATAGATGGACTGGGGTTTGAAGGGTCAGTCCAGGGTGTTTCTGATCCCAAGCTGTTCAGTGGTTGTGGTTTGCTGCTTGGGCATGTTTG